>JACJUY010000790.1:80177-125535 GCA_014220935.1 Platorchestia sp. MABIK
AACTCACAATAATAAAGCAGCCAATCTAATTCTACGTCCAGAACTCATTTTAATAAAGCAGCCAACCTAATTCTACGTCATTAACTCACAATAATAGAGCAGCCAATCTAATTCTACGTCATGCACTCACATGTAAGCGCTGCTCATGAATCTCGCAACGTACGGAAGTATGAGAGGAAGGCACTATTAGCGGAGTAATAAGCCGCCGCTCGCCCTCCATTGCTCCCTCCAGTCGCTGCTGGAGCATCAGCATGCAAGACACGACTGCCTGGCATTCTGCTGCTTCAATTTATGGATATTTTTCCTCTGTCTTTTATTTCCAGGACCCCATAAAAAGCCTTCACAATTGCTCCGAATTTTGTGTTCGGGGCCCTCGGCGCTGGCAAGAAGTCTGATTTGACAACCTCAGAACTTGCGATCCCGCGTTGCCCAAAGCGACAATTTCTCACCCGGAGTAACTTTACAGCCAATACTGCAGCCTCGCCTCCCTGCGTTGGGGGGGGCCTTCGCCGACATGAGTTGGAATATCCGTTAAGCTGAGCACAAAGAGTGTGCAAACAATGCAGGTTGCGTAAGACACCCACACTCGCCCCCGTACGAGGTGTGGGTGGCAGAGGGCCAGCTAACTTTGTTACAAGAATCAACGTAATGCTATTAATGGGAATGGTATACGTGACGCAGGTAATAACTTAATTTATTTATTCTTTATTTAAAATGAAATTCTATTCAGAAATAATATTCTACGACTAAAGGTTGAATTTTAATGCGCGAAAGTTAGATTGGATATTTTTGTCTAGAATAAAAAACCCGTCCTGCAGTTCGGGTGGGCGGCTTCACTATGGAAATCGATTGTTCAGGTGTGGGTGTGACTCCACGTTGCGGGCTCGGCATTTGAGCGTGCAATTATGAAGTAGGAATTATTATTAAGTAAGACTTGTGATATGCTATCTTAATGAAAGCCCTGCCCTAGGAAAGAATTACAAAATTTCTTAATTATCTTCTGTGAGATATGAAAGGACGTTAATGAATACCGCCGTTAATATCCCTGTGAGCGAGCTTTTAAAGGTGTGCGGAGCTTAAGAATATTTAACTGGAAAAAATGTATACTTCTATGACGAAAATATATACTTCTATGCCGAAAATGTATGCTTCTATGCGCAGTCACAATTTGGAAAAAAATTAGAACAAATTGGTAAGTTGTACATGTAAGATAATAATTTCCAAAAACTGTATTTAAGCATCTAATTAAACTTCAATCAATCAAAAAACGAAGAGGATCGAGCTTTCTGAGTTGGTTCAGCCGCACTTAAAATGTTCTCAACTTCTAATTCCTTTAGTGTAATTTGGGTATTATACTTTTGCTGCCATTCTTGTTCTATCGTCAACCTAATTCTCGCGATAGAATTCCATTTTACGGATATTTCTTTCTTTCTAGGACCCTGGAGCGTCATTCAGAGGAAGATCATGGTCTAAGAACTTTCTTAGAACTAAGTCATGGTCTAAGAACTTTCTTAAAACTTCGATCACAGTCTAAGAACTTTCTGCCATTCATATTAAAGAAAATATCTAAGTTAACTCTTTTATGAGGGACAATTCATAGACAACAAGCGTAATCTGACCAATATATTAAATTCAGGAGTTTGTATCATGCCCTATGCAAGTTTGTTGTTCAAAATTCAATAGATATATTGCTAACTTCTCCACACAACCACGAAGAGTTAGATATCATCAGTCGCAATTAACAAAAAATTCAGCATAGGCTCCGAGTAGTAATAACTTAGCACTTATTAGCCTAAATCTTTGCTTTCAAAATAGTGAAGATGCTACCACTTCAAGAGTGATTCAGTATGTTTCAAATATTCCTCATGAGCGTGAAACTATTTTATTCATTTATTTCACATTTCTCTGCATCATTGTACTCTGAAGCGCTATTTACAAAAAATTATCATTGATTTTTCCTTCTCCTGAACGTGACCCGGATGTAATAACTTTAATTTTTTCTTTTTTTGCGGCCAATTTAGTCTCCACGTAGCCTCCTGCTCCTCCGGCCTTCGAGGGCACACGACCGCTTGAGTGAAAATACATCGCGGCCACGGAGCATCAGAGGGCGTTTTTAAAGGAGTTTCCCAGCGTGCGGTCGGTGCCATTATGCGGGGAGAAACGAAGCACCTCGGCGGGGGGGATATTTCAGACGAGATTACGGGCCAGGGTGTCGTGCAGACGATCTTTCTGAGACGCGCGATATGAGCTGGCCGGTGGAGATCTCTTGCTTGATGTCGGTCAAGACGACAGATACCCGGTCTAACTTTCCCCGCTGTGTCTGTGATTTTAGCCGCCTAAAAATAGCTTCTGTGTTAATCAGCCTTAGTTATATACGACTCGGAGAAAGAGTCAGGCGCGTTTTATGATCTGGCCGTTGCACGTCTCCAGCTTGGTGTCGGTCACTACGACAGAAACCCTGTCCAATTTTTTCGCCTCTGTGTCCATGGATTTAGTCGCTCAAAACGAGCTTCTATGCTAATCAGCCTTAGTTATGGACGCTCCGGCAAAAAAATTCAGGCACGCATTATGAGCTGGCCGGTGCGCATCGCTTGTTTGATGCCGGCAGGCACCCGGTTTGACTTTTTCGCCGGTGTATCTATAATTTTACCGGCCTAGAATAGCTTCTACGTTAGGCGGCCGTAGTTATAGACGCTCCGGCGAAAATGTTGGATTAAGAAATGATTCGAATTGGAAATTCAGCAGTCAAAAGCAAGGATTTATTTCGTAAACTAGGTCTGTAGAAATTGAAAGAAAATCATCTTTGATGTGTCTTTTTGCAAACAGAGTCAATGCATGCAGCACAGAAAATACAGACGCATTTGAGCAAATGAGTCAGCTATTAATATCTTTCCAGCAATCCGGCAAGATGAAAGCACTGCGTTTCTTCAAAGCAGCGTAATAGCCAACATGTTATTATGAAACCTTCAGTTGTGTCGTAATTTTTTAACCTCCAGTCATGCCTTCAGTCACGAATAGATCTTCAGACCCTCTACGACAGACCTTCAAACCTTCAGACCTTCTCGTTCTCATAAAATGAGAATAATTGCCTCCACGTAGCAATGCTGTCTTGGAAATGAACTGTATGCGTGGCTGCTCCATAAAATCACCATTATTCAGCCTGATATGGTATTTGACTTGCATGTGCAAGGCGACGAGTGGGAAGTACAGCGCGCGGAGCAATGCGCACCAGTGCATAACGCTAATTAAGACCAGGAGTATTTTTAGTGTCTACTGATCGGAGGGGACGCAGCGAGACAGCAGCGAATGCACCAGTGGAACAATTTGCACAATTCTGTGCGACAATTCTGAACAAAAATTCAGAATTTCATTTAAAAAATCCATGGTAGAGTGCGTTCAGAATTTACACAATAATTCTGTTTTCTTTCCAAGAATTCTGAATTCTATGCAAGCAATTCTCGACAAGAATTCAGAATGATGTATTAGAATTCAAAATGCTATAATAGAATTTGACATTCTTTTAGAATTCTTCTCCATCAATTTTTGAACTCAATGATTTCTTCAAACTTGCCTTCAGCTCCGGTCAATTACAACAGTCGTGACAATTCAAATCAGTGAATGGAATATTCAAACTTTTTGATAGTAAGTTTTCTATCTGTAATATAATTTTTCGATGCACATTTCACGCAGTAGTAAAACAATAGGCCTTCAGCTGTATTATTTAAAAATCAATCAATCACCGTCGACTCTGTGTGGCTTTGTTTATTTTTTATTTTCTGTGCGTGTGTGAGGTAAAACTGTTTAATTTAAACTCTGATTCGTATCAAGCGCTTTCTTAAATAATACTGACATTTTATCCTTTACTGTCAGAGGGAATATCAAAATCTACCTCCATAAACATCTCTAATATGTTATATTCCTCGTGAAATTTGTGCCCTAATGTGCTCTTCGAAGTTCATTGTCGACTGGCAGTCACTTCCTCGTTGTGGTGTCGGTGACTTCATGATGCCGGTGCCAGTTTAATGATGGTGGTTGTGATAACGGTACTATGAAAATAAAATGCGGACGTTAAGGCCGAAATAATATGAAAGCCACTTCTTTAATTATACCTTCCCCTTCAAAACCATAGGGCTGCTGTTTCTATGGAAATAAGCACTCCCGGAAGCATGATGTGAGGTCCCGAGCTGAAGGTTAAGTGAGCCTTCCGTTTGTTTGAATAGAATAGGATTTTTGTTTCGTTATGGGCCTTCTTTCTGCGGTTCAATTTCGTTCTGTTTCCACTAGGTATTATTTTCTTCTTCAACCTTTTTATCTTTTTCCATGAAGTTTTTCCAAACTTACTATTTCTATCCGCAAGAGATCATGTGGAATTTGCACCTTACACATAGATTTCTCGTTCCCTAAACTGCGTATTAAATGGTGCCTTCCTGCTTTTTCTCTTTGGAATCACTTTGTTGCAGTTAGGGAAGTATAAAGTGATCTAATATAATCTGTCGTAGAAAGGGAGATTTAAACTAACTCATATAATCCTCATAATCTTCGTAATATAATCATCGTAAGCCTCATAATATAATCCTAATAATCTTCATTATATAATCTCATTTAGACGTTTTTCTGCGTCAGTTTTTTGAATTTGAATATTTGAAATTTGAATATTCAGTAGGTTCCGGCAGAACCTGCTGAATTTCAGCTCGAACCCTTCCTTTGATAGCAGCTGAAATAAACCTGTAATAAAACTGCGATACACCGAGCAAAAAATAAATTATCTGTGCATTGGATTACGCTGCCTGACGTTCTTATGTTCAGCACATCCCTGTCGAGGCAGCCCATTTTTCCTGGTACAGAGGCAGTTTTTATTTCGGTGTAACAATTACGACAAAAAGTCATGTATTGGCATTTATTTTCTAAGGGTCGACACGACATGGGCAATAAAAACTGGAGGTAGGGCGTTACGGCAGATATGACCGCTCTTTTGGTTAAGCACTGGCCCCATTGGGCCGCTGCGGGACATGGCAGTTTTGATGCTCCATCCGATATTCTGAGGTGTCTCCGCGTAGCGTTCGGCCGGCTTACCCAACTGCGTTCTTCGGGCCGGATGTCAAAAGAACTGATGTCACTGCTACGGTACAAATTACCATGATGTACCATCCAATATACCGAGGCGACTACGTGTAGCGTTCGGTCTGTAAATAAGACCGGCTTACTTAACTGCGTTCTTCGGGCCGGATTTCAAAAGAATTGACGTCGCTGTAACGCTGCAAACCTCCAGAATAAAGGCTACTGTCGATTTGGTGACCTGATGGTTTTTCTAGAGAAGGTCCTCAAATTCTTTAAACAAACATGATGATTTTTGCTTCAAAAATAGCTTGTAGTGAACCTAAGTAGATAAAAAATTATCTTTTTTTTTCTTACGCCGAAATTGTTGAAAAATCAAGTCCGGGATGGGCACTGAGTGGAATCAGTTCACTCGATCACTGAACGACTGTTGTAAACGAATAAAAATTATTCATCAACTCTTATCTCCACAAGATATGCGTCCTGGCTGGACCCGATAGTACCTACTCGATGCATGGCAGCTCTGTGTACTTCGAACACTCGGAACATTTAAAAATTTTCTTGAACATTTAGGATTTTTTAAAAGTAGGCAATAGAGATCTCTAAAAGTATACGAGTGACACATCACCTGTTAATATGAGCTCTTAAAAAGATGCGTTGAATTTATGGTTAAGACCTTGGGTGTTGAGATACTTCTAACGGCCTCTCCTGTGATGTGTTTTACCGGTCTTGAGAGGCATTACGGGGCTAAGGGAGCATTTTGAGAGCGCTATCGTCTTGCTGCAATATGTGGGCGATAACTTCAAAGAAAATTTTTTGCAAGAGCGAAAGTGCATAAATTTTTTAACAACTAGGCCGTGCAAAGCAAGACTGCGTTTCTCAGTTTTAAATAAGCCACTTTTTTAATTTCTCCAATTTCATAACCTACGATGTTACGTATGTTGACAGCACACATTTATGTGTTATCGAGTACATTTAAATAAATATTTTTGTTGCCTAGTCATTTGCTGTGAAAAAACACACTTAAAAATGAATTTTTCAACCAAAACTTTTGAATTTGTAGGTATTTTAACATCGGGCTGAAGAACAGCTTAATTGCTTAGATTTGGCCATGATCTGTACTCCAGACACCATGACGCTCCTTATATACTACTTTACATCAGCTTCTAGTTATCTAACTATACCAACGAAACAAATTATCTGCCTTGATACTTCCCTGTCACGTTTCGTCAAACAAGTATCGTGAGTTAGTGCTTTTAAATCTGTTAAGTAATACATTGTTCTTCGCAGATATGCGCAAATCTGGAGATCTTCAGATTATTTTTCCATTTTTTTTGTTCATCGTCGCCAAATCTCAATCATCCAAAACTACCGTAGACGAAATGCTCATGAATTTACGATATGCTTCTCCGGCATTAAATCCCACAACCCATTTCAGAGTAGATCAAAGACTTGAATAAATTAAAGCACGCGCTTTGAAGGAGCATTGTACATGAAAAATGCAACTTTATCCCGAGTTTGAGTCCATGAGCTTCGCGGCATTGAGGTGGGCAGCGTCTGCGATCATGCATCGATTCAGCTGGTAAAGACGACAGCGTCGTCTGCGAGCACCCGTTTCTCGAGCTGAAGATCACTTGCGTTTGACTAGGCATCTCTCTTAGCAATTTCATGGCAGCGTGATCTCCTTGATGCTTTTTGTATTCATTTTAGGCAGGGTTGCAGGGCAGATTGTGGCCGATGTTTGGTTGTATCGTTGTTTCATCAAAGGAGATACCGAGCATCTAACCAAGAAAATCTTTGTTGATATCAACAAAGATGATTTTGGTTAGATCTTTGTTGATTTCAACAAAGATTAACTTGGTTAAATGCTCGGTATCTCCTTTGATGAAACAACGATACCACCAAACATCGGCCACAATCTGCCCTGCAACGCTGCCTAAAATGAATACAAAAGGCATCAAGGAGATCACGCTGCCATGAAATTGCTAAGAGAGATGCCTAGTCAAACGCAAGTGATCTTCAGCTCGAGAAACGGGTGCTCGCAGACGACGCTGTCGTCTTTACCAGCTGAATCGATGCATGATCATGCCTTTTCCAAAAAAATGCCTCGCACTGCAATACATAATCGATCGGATGCGTTGTGACGAACAAATGCTTTGAACTCGCGAGACTTCAGCTCTCAGCAATGCAATGGGTAAAAAGAGTAGCACTTCAGTCGCACATTCTATGATTGCCACTACTTTGTTGTAGAATATACCAGCGTGGTAACGAAGGTGTTTGGTTATGTGTATATTTATGACAGCTTCAAAATCTCTCGCATCTAATCTTGAAGGCGAAATTTATCTGGTAGACTTCCCCTTCAGGGGGAAGGCTCTATTGTGTCTATGGAAATTAGCGCACCCAAGATAAAGATGTGAGGTGAGCTGAAAGTTAGGTAGAACTTTCTTTTGTTGAAATTAAAAGAATTTTGTTATGTGACCGACTAAATATCTTTTTGCTTCACCGATTTCTTTTTTGCAACACCTTTGACATTTTCTCCGCTTTCCTTGTTTCGTAAACTTTTATAAATCACTGTTTCTATGTCTTGCATTGGAACAGACTTCGTACGCAGATCCCCAGCTCCTTCATCTCAGTGCTGAATATTGTCTTACTCCTTCCTCTCTTTAACGCTTTCACTGCGTTTCCGCGGCTGTTGACAGTTGGTTTGGTTAGGTTTGAAGTAGCAGAATTGGGAAATCGATTTTCCAGCTTGAATAAATTTTAATTCTTCCCAATGAATATGAAAACCACAATTGCACGATTACGTTTCTTCTCGTATGATAACAATTATTTTTAAAAAATGTGGTGAAACAGACAAAATGTCGTGTAAATTTATACCGATACGGAAATGAGCAATTTACCTGTTGGTACACATGTGGCCCAATACGCAGGGAAAGTGTAAAACATCTTCGTTGTGGCTAGTGCCGCTTGAACTAACTTATCTAATTTAATCTCACTGTTTCTATGCGTTGGGGATTTTGTGTGGGAACACGCCTTGCGCTTATATTCCTCGTTTCATTAACTCCGTACTAAAAGTGCCATACTCCTTCTCTTTGGAATACCTTCTTTGCAGTTAGTGTAGCTTAAACTAATCTAATCCGTTTTCGTTTACCTTCCTAACGTGGAGCCATAACATTTTCGTGTACCTTCTTCTCATGGCTCCATGTCGCCGTGGTGGCCATGTCAGGCAATCCATGTCCTAGATATGTCTGCTCACACACGTTTCTCTCCGTGTCATGTGTGTAATTTTTGCAGCCTCGCGCGTATGTTTCTTTGCTCCATTAACATCGAGGCCCTGTAACTACTTCAAAGTGCAAATTATGCTCTAACTTTAAATCCAACACTCCTGAAATTGATTGTAAGCCGTTAGAACAGAACCTCTGTTCAGGCTACAATTATTGTTCTTTGTAATGCTCACATCTGTTACACAGTCTCTGCGTCCCGCTCGCTCCTTGCGTTCAATTCGGTGTTCATGTTTCTGTTCTAAACGTGGGGTGCATTGCAGTATTAATGTAGTGAATGGGCTTGTCTGAGCTAGCTATGGACGCAGCCGTTGTACTACAAATTTCGCTCATTTTTATGACTTGAATAACTCTCTTATTTAGTGTAAAATTGAGCTGCCATTGTACCACAAATTTTACTTATTAGGCCTTAAAGACTATAATTTCAATCAGCTTATTATTTAGGGCACAATTGGAGAGTCATTATTCTATTGTATTATTCTTCATCGAAATACTCTTCATTGTTTGTAAATGATTGCGATGAGTGACGATTAGCTTCAAAGAATTCGAGCTTTGCATTAAACGACAATTTTCATCGATTTTTATGCCTCTAAAATAATATTTGACTTCAACTGCCTCTATTCGAGCACAATTGAATGATAATTATTCTATTGCATGATGTACAGCGCAACGAGGTCCTCCTAAAGAGTACTGTGTGAGTTGTGACTTACGTGAGTTAGCGTCGCCAAAAATTATGTTTGAAACGAAGTTAGTAAAAAACACAACAATTTATTATTTTTCTAAAATCACAAACTTCACTTTGCAGGATCTATCATTTCTATGTCTTGATGATGAGAAAATGATTGATATTCGTAATATTATTTGCTACCTCGCTTCCAGTAAGCTTTAACTACATCACTTGCAATACACTAACACTGAAAATTCTTTTTGCGATATCGGTTAATTTTCGCCTCGATGACCATCGCTTCTGTCCTTGTTTTCTTCTTGATCGCTTCTTTCTTCTTGATCGCTTCTTTCTTCTTGATCGCTTCTTTCTTCTTGATCGCTTCTTTCTTCTTCTTTCTGTCTTTATTTCTTCTTGAGTTCTGATCGCCACGTATTTTAGCTTCTTTTTCTTTAAGTTGTCACCGAAGCCTAGCGTAAAGGGGTCTAAGGTACCTCCTGATTCCTTTGTGTTGTAGCAAATGTTCTTCAGCTATTTTACCCACACATGGAAGCGCTCTAAGTACCTCAGCTTTCCAACTTATGAAATTCTCGTTGACGACGTACATGCACATCTTTGACACCACCAATTTTCAAACCAAGCGTAAATGTACCTCCACTAGAATAAATGTAAACACGAATGAATTTTGCAGCCAAGAAGGTGGCTGTCTGCCAGAGCGTTCCATTGTATCCAGGATTCAATGCAGAGCTATTCTCTGTACGTTGTGCTATTGGACTTCGCCGCTCCCCCACCCTGCTCCTTCTGTGGCCCGGAGCTTCGTTATGCTCCATTGTAGCTGCCATCCAGAGCCGCTCAAAGCTGTGGCGCGCCAGAAGCAGTGGCAATTCAGAGACCTTCTATTGGTCAAACTTCATTTAAGAATACTTCTCTTCAAAAGAACATTATGAAGAATGTTCTACGTAAATCGAAGGAGCCTGCATTTCAACGGCTCTCTGTTTGTTGTCAAACTAGTTTGAAGCACTTCTTCTCTAATGCATGTTGTACAATTGAGCCTCAAGGGTTCAATTCTTAATTCTTTCAAATGACGATCGAATACTTTAAACATGTTGACGCCGTTTGTGCGGTTGCTACGGTTATTTAAATTAGTTCGTAATTAGTAGAGTTGAAAACCGACTTCATTGCTGTAATACAGTTTAATCTTCCTAAGAATGGGAAATGTGATGGCACGATGATACTTTGCCTCGTACAAAAAAATCTATTCCAAAGAAAAGGTAGCGAAATAATTTAAATGCTGTTCATTTATTGCGGTACGCAAATGACAAATTGCCTCACGAAGGGCTGCTATAGAATAACCACATACATAGCTCCTTCATGTAGCAATTGTATGCTAAAATATTTTAACGTCGGATTCAAATCGAGGTATCATCACTAATAGATCATGAGGGGGCTAAATAGCCACTGATGTTAAAAAAAAAAAATCTTTGGTACAACTGCTGCAAAATTCTCGTTGATTTCCGATTAGAATTTGAAACGATTGTGGCCGTACAACAAACGATTGTGGCCGTACAACTTGAGATGGTCTCATTTCATACCTTCAGTTATTTTCATAAATTTTCAAACTACAGTTAATAATTCGTGAGATTGATTTAATAAATTCATCGACCATTTTCCTACTTCTAGTCATTTTGTAAGAGTTTGTGAAAATATCGTCTGTTATAGAGATTTCTTCTGACATTTGATATGATGATTAGGTAGCAATGCCTCTCTTCCGTGAGAGTGTGTGGGAAAAGCAAATATAAAATTCTAACATATTACTTTCGATTACTCTAGCTACATAATAATCTGTTGATTTTTGACAGCAATCAATGGCGTTCTGGAACGCGCACGTGTTTATTTTCAGATCTGATACAGTATTATTCGAGGGGCCATAAAGCTTGATATTTTCAAGTCGGCCGCTGGGGCGCTCATTCAACTTTGTACTGGATAGCGTTTGTTCGAAGCCCGTTCAAATCCTGTTTTCCAGTGTGCCGAAAGCCCCGGACTAACTGATTGTTTTGTTTACGGTGTCCCGAACTTTGAGTTTGCGTTCAGTTCTTCGCACTCTATGGAGGTGGGGATATTGGAATGGCTTCTGATCTTTGATCTTCTCTTATTGAGATCAGAATTTAGCTTTTTGTGATCTAAAGGATGTTAAGAGACGCAGCGTTCAATTTTGAGTTTCCAGCTGAAATACAGGCCTGATGAAAGTTCATCTCGAGTTTCGTTCTATTGAAAGGAATGAATTTCACGCATCAAAGGTAAATTTGCACCAAAAGATGTTATTGTTCCATTACATTTCGAATGAGTTTTTAATACGATAACAAGAGCTATTTATTTAAAGGAATTATATTATTATTTGGAAGAGATCCCAATAAATGTTTGGATCCAAAAGTCTTTTACACTGCCTAGAGGAGCAAAATTTATATGGACGTTTTTCTTTTCTCTATTCTGGAAGTTCACATTAGTTTTAAAAATTTCTCCGCTTTTCTTAAATCACATTTTAGTTCATCAGAAATTTTAAAAAGAACAACTCTAGAGTAAAAATATGAGCAAGCTAAGTAAAAAACAACGTTTCGACCTCCTACTACGGTCATCATCAAGGTATATCTGTAAAAACAAGTGACAACTCTTAATAAAAATGAACGTACAAAGTCATTGAGTATCTGTCAGCTAGACTAAATAATTGTAAACTAAATTCTTAGCAGTTTATGGTAAAATTTAGGTAACTAGTTTGATAAACGGAGCAGAAAAGAAGAGGGAAGTGCACTGATCGAAGCTTGGCATGAGACTGGCGGCGTGAGTTCTTGACGATGCCTTAAGAGATCTTGTACTCGGCATGCTTTTTCTATGCGAACGAGATTAGGTAGTAGGAAAATTTGTTGTACTTTACATTTATTATCGGTGCATGTTTTCCGATTTCTAAGGCTTCTGCAATTTTTACTGATGCAGTGTCGGAGTAGGTGTGCATTATGCTGAAAGCTGGAAGAAATGCATCCAAGTTGCGTGCTTCTTTTGGTGATCATCTCTGAAGTGTTCGAAGATGCTCCTGGCGGTGAAATTAAACTACGATATAAAATTCTTCATATTCTGTAAGTTGTCTTCGTCGGTCTTACTTGTCGAAGCAAAAGCTAAACGTAGTTGAAGAAGGCAGAAAAATTAGCGTGTATCCTCCTCTGCCTGAACTATTGGATATTTTTTCCCACACGTTTTCCCTGGTTTTGAGACGGCTAGTTCATCGGTAACTACCCACTACAACATCAGCAATTGTGATAATAGTTTTCCATGGGTTCAGATCTGGGTTTATGTATGTTTCTGCATTCTTTTTATCATTTCTATCACTATCTTTGGAGACGTTTGTTGTGCTGTGTAACCGGAGCCGTTCACGAGAATTTCTGCCTCTGTTGTTTTGTATCCTCACTTCACCTTCTCCTGGAAATGTTCACATCTTCTTTTGGGAGCGTCAAGAGCAGTGCTAAGCGAGGCACACGAATTTCACGCCCTCAAGACGCCACTTGGTCCCACGCCTCACTGAACTGCACTGCGATAATCGCTTAACTCAGCCAAGACCGAGGTTAAACCTTGAATAAATGAATAAGCAAATGCCTAACTCGTTCAACAGGTGTGGAGCAAATGTACCGTGTTCTGAAGTTCATGTGGAAGAGCAGTGCTGGGAAGTTGCGCTTAGGCAAATTTAGAACAGCATGGTGCGCACTGTAAGCAAGAATAAGACCGTAGATTAAAACTCTATTTTAAGGTCAAAAATTTACGCAAGAGCTGATGAGTTTTATAACAATCAGGATGAACGGAAAAACTACCTAAGCTGGAGCAATCATTGGTTAGTACTCAGGAATGATAGTGTCAAGCATTAGATAGTATGGAGGTTGTGATGATGTCATGTATTAGATAGTATGGAGGTTGTAACGGTGTCGATACTAGATAGTTTGGAGGTAGTGATGGTGTCGAACATTAGATAGTATGGAGGTAGTGATGGTGTCAAACAATAGTTAGGATGGAAGGAGTGATGATGTCATGTATTAGACAGTATGGAGGTTGTGATGGTGTCAAACATTTAATAGTATAGAAATAGTGATGATGTCAAGCATGAGTTAACATGGGAGGTAGAGATGGTGTCAAGTATTGATAGTTAGGCGAGAGTGATGAGCGAGTAAATACAGGTAAGTCGTGGTCACCAGCACTGCATCAGTACACCACTGAGCATCACTCCAATAGTAATGTGTAGCGCACATCGCTTACTTAATTACTTCTTCCTGGATTGATACGTGTGATTTGGTTTGTTCTAAAAGCGTTCTGTACCATGGTTCCCACTTCTCAAGATATTTTATTCCTAATACACTCTTCGAGAAATAAATCTAGCTTGTTTACAACATTTGTGTTCTGCAATGCCCTAAAGTGGAAGGTTTGCTTGCTTTTGGACGAGTTATCTGAACTTCGGTTCTCTTTTCGTGTTTCGGATACGTCTCAGTATAATGGCTGAAAGGATTGTTCTGTTTAATGTACAATACTTTCAACATTTCAAAATTGAACAAAGATCAAATAAAGAAGATTTATCATACGAATGAACTCTGACATCTTAGTACCATTCACTCTCACTCACAGCACTAAATATCATATTTGCTGCGACAGCTACCCATTCATAGTCCTATGTACACCCCCGCACAAGAACTTTTATTGGACCCAGTACGCAGAGCACTACTAAATTCAAAATGTTAATAAAGAGCTTCTTTACTCAAAGTCTAGACCATGCGTAGTGAGGCGCTTTTCACAACAGTTGGCGGAACTTTTGGCTTTCAACGACCAGGACTTTGTCAAACGACCGCAGCGAAGTCATGTCTTGCTTGTGGAGAGTCAAAGTTAAAACTTTTTCCAGCGGAAACTGCTTAGAGCTTTGGTCAAACCTGCGCTTCGCACGAAACTGTTTGACAGAAAGGCTCGAGATTGGGACTGCGTGTCGTAGGAACGTCGTTATGACACGCAACTCGCAACATGCGATTAAGCTTTTATGAAGACCATTCGCTGCGGGGTCTGGGCTGCGAAGTTAACTTGACACGTTCAGCAGCGCAGTACTAATCAGCTATAATTGCTTGTGTATGGGGGTTGTATATGCGTTTATTTAATGTTTGCAACGAGGGATTTTTTTAAGCTATTTTGTGTTTTTGAAGAGTTTATGAAGCCAACCTACAGTTTATGCCCTACATGACTCAATGTTCTAACAATATCTAAAAGTTAGGTTATTTCAACCATGGGAATAAGCGTACCCACGAGGAAGATGTGAGGACCCGAGCCAAAGATTAGGAAGGCTGTTCATTAGGTTACCGGCTATTTTTCTAAACGCTACTGCCCTTTTTTCAACTCCTTTGACTTTTTAGAACTTTTTTTATGTTTATAAACTATTTTTTTAGCCTACTGTTTTTATATGCAAGTGGCTTTGAGAGGGAACACAACTAATGCATGTATTTCACGTTCCCCAAACTTCATTCCATTTGGTGCCCTCTTTTTTTGCTCTTAAGAACACCCATGTTGTTGTTAGACAGGCCTAAATTAGCACACTAAATCTAAAAATACCTGTGAACCTTTGTGCTACTGGAAGAATGTGAGCGACAAAAATGGAGTATTTTCGATGCCCTACGATTTATCCGCTTTATTACTCATTTTATTTATTTATTTTAAACGATTTATTTTTTCCTTGCAGGGAGCCGCCCCATAGACGGCCTGATGAGCTGCCTGGACGCCCGGCAGCAGTGCTACAACGAGCCGCGCTGTGGCAAGATACTCAAACTCCAGCACAAGATTTGCGGGCCAGAGCTGGGTGAGTTGATGCAGGGTGGGCAGATGTGTGTGGGTTGTGGTTTCAGAGTTCATTAAAACTATACTTGCAAGCTAGCAATATCTGCAAGCAGCAACAGCAGCGCTGTAACGTGGGGAGTCGTGTAGAGTTTGTGTTTTTAGAGTTCACCATAACTATATTAGCAAGCAAGCAATAACTGCGAGCAAACAATATCTGCAAACAGCAGCAGCTGGGTGAGTCACTGCACAGTGACGAGTTGTGTGCAACTGTTGGTGTTTGTGTTCAATATCTGCAAGCAGCAGCAGATGAGTGATTTATTGCGCCATGGATAGTTTTGTAAATTCATTAATAACCAAAATGTTTACTTCAATTAACATGATCTGGGGTCGGAGTTTAGTATTACTGTGAAATAGTAAGTCCCACGAGTACACCAACCGTCAATTTCAAGTGTCAATTACACTAAGTCAATTTATTTTGTATGTACAAAACGATATTAGTTACTTCACCCTTTTTAGGAATTGACCAGAATCGTGTCACAATGGATGATGTTTCAAATTACTACGCTAGATATAGACTGAAATTCGTGCTCCTTCATCGGTCGTCGCATGCGTCGTATCAGTTTTCCTGCGAACTGATGTTCTCGTGTCAGGGGCAGGTGCTGCTGAGCTTTCATAAATCACCGTCCAATTTGGAATTGATGTTTCTTAAAATTAGTGAAAGTCTGAAAATCGACTGACGAAATTTGTGAAAGTTTGAAAATCGACTGACAAAATTACTGAAAGTTGGGAAGTCGACTGACAAAATTGCTGAAAGTTGGAAAGTCGACTGACAAAATTGCTGAAAGTTGGAAAGTCGACTGACAAAATTGCTGAAAGTTGGAAAGTCGACTGACAAAATTACTGAAAGTTGGAAAATCGACTGACAAAATTACTGGAAGTCGGAAAGTCGACTGACAAAATTACTGGAAGTCGGAAAGTCGACTGACAAAATTACTGGAAGTCGGAAAGTCGATAGCTTAGTAATTCCGACTTACAGATGTTTCTGAAAATAACTAAATTGATGTTTATCCTGTCAGGGACAGCTTCTATAAATCACCGTCAAATTTTCATGCGCAACGCAGCTTGTTGATTTGCGCTCGTGTGTAATTGAACTTCCATCCCAGTTTCTGAAGAAATTTGAATTCAAGTTTAAAAATGCCCTCCAAGTACAATCTTTTTAGTGAGCTTTGCAGTCTTATAAAGACAGCTTCAACCTGTCATCTTCAGGCAAAACAAGTTACGAGTCCTCATTATATTCATAGCTGGTGTGAGTTGAGCTTTATGATCATGTCGTACGCTGTCCGATTTAAAAATAGTCATTGCTAGTCAAGTTTAGCAAATATTAATTCACCAATTCCAATTACCTGAATACATTCATCGCTTATCCCGTTACGTGTAGCTGGTTAAACTGAAGTTCAATTTTCAACTCAAATTTGGAGTTAATTGCAGTAAGCAATTTTGCAAATAGCAAACATTAACTGAATCATGCTTTTATTTAGATTTCATTTAGTGTTTTACAAATTGAGTTAGTGACTAGTGTTCGGTCAGCAGAGTTATGAAAATCCCCTCAATGACCACCGTTGGGTCATGCCGCACTTAACATGTTAAGGAAAAACGAACGAAAAAAGAACGTGTGAGACTGTAAACAGCAACTGATAGCTGTTTCATAGGCTACTGTCAAAGAATCATGGCTGCATGTATATGTTTGTCACAGTACAAGATCAGCTTCACTAAGTTTACAGCGGGGAGACTCTAGGTGACTTCGAAATTTTCTGAACTTGCTTTCTTTCTCTCTGCGCTATTTTCATGGTCCCAGTATCACTTCAGGAAATTCCATCTATGTAATGATTTTACGTTGCAAAGTATCACATCATGCTCATTTTATCCTTTTGTAGTCAAAACAACAATTCAGGCTTTTCAGAACGCGTTCTATGAATTTCGTACGCCCCGAGTATTTATGCTTCACGCATGAGCGATAAAGATGTATGGCATTTCCTTAAACTTGACATGACAGGTTCTTTCTGAGGCATTCAATTAGTGTTAGCAGCTTCAGCCGCCATCAACATACCGTATTGAGTTATTGAGCAACTCAGCTGACGTGTGCGTGATGTACAGCACAGTTTTTTCTACCCAGCACTCGGCCTGCTGCTCAGTACGACGCAACTACTGAGTACAGAAAGGGCTAAAATCCATCTGATTTTCGAGCCTAATGCCCTTCATTTCAACTGTTTCAAAGAAAGGAAGCGTTTACCAGTATCATCTGCTACTACAATGCAGTTGATCGTTAAGTGCATGCAAGTGTCAACGAAATCAATTTTTCTTCAGTTTTAACTAGAAATGTCACGAACATGAGCAGAATTATCCAACGTATTTTTCGCACGAGCGACACAATTTATTTTTTAGATTTGAGACACATGAGGAAATTTCCTTTTTTCCCCTTTCTTATTTTTCACTCAAGATACAAACTGCATACCTGCGTGCAGTATTTTTGCTGTATTCTAAATTTAATAGCCGCAAGCCTCTGTTCTTTGTGATATTTTAAAGTAAATTTCAACTGCGCCACATATTTTTGCGCTAGTGAAAGGTATCAACCATTGGTTACTATGGTCAGGAATGGTAGTGTCAAGCATTAGGTAGTATGGAGATGTGATAGTGTCAAGCAATAGGTAGTATGGAGATGGTGATAGTGTCAAGCATTAGGTAGTGTGGAGGTATCATCAGTTGTGTAATTTATTGCTGTTTTTCATAAACATTTTAGTTTTCACTTGAACTCAAAAATCCTTCACTATATAACTGGATCAATTATTGTGAGTGGTGCGAAGAAGAAGCCTTCCAACAAACCTGTCGACAGCTCCAAGTTGAACCTCCAAGATACACATCTCATAAAAAACATCTGACGAAATGGTGCATCAAAATAAGGATTGAAATAGAAGTGTTTAACACTTTAACGTCCGCATTTTGTACTCGTATTACCGTCATCACAACCACCATCATTAGACTGGCACCGGCATCATGAAGTCTCCGACATCACAACGGGGAAGCGACTGCCGCTCCACAATGAACTTTAAAGAACACATTAGGGCATAAATTTCATAAGGAATAAAATATCTTAGAGCTGCTTATGAAAGTGGATTTCAAAATCCACCTGGACGGCGAAGGGTTGAATATTGAAATTCTCGAAGAAGCCCTCGCGGTGGAGTTGCGTGCTGAGTGGCAGCGTCATCTCAGAGCGAGGTTTCGGTTGCGTAGCGGTGGATAAAAATCGAGGTGCCTCCATGATCTTGGGCTGGATTTTCTGGCAATCAACATTTGACTGCCCAAATTCTTTTCACTCACATTTCCAATATCACGACCACTATTAAAACCTGACGTTAGCAGTAGGTAATCACCAACATCAGAATGGGGACGGAACTGCCTTCCAGCAGGAAGCTTCAAAAATTACGTAAGTGCACAAATTCGACAACAAATAAATTGTGTTTAGCATTTTTAGTGAGGACCAGATATGGCACATTGGGCAGTTAAGGGTTCGGTGGGGTTTGACAATTCTCCAACTATTCTAATGCGTATTGCTCGGTGTGCCTCTTAATATTTTTCTTCTTCAACTCGGGTGTCTGCGCGTGAATAGTGTCTGATGGATCAGAACTTTGTTAGCAGCGAGAGAATGATACCTGGCCCATTTCTGCAGTCACATTTTATTCTACTCGGTGATTTTAACCATTTTCTTTAAATGAGCACATTTAACTCTCCTACTACACTTACGGTGCGCACCAAAGATTTTTGTAGCATTCCAGGATTTAAAATTTATTTTAGAGTGAATTCTCTGGACGCTTAAATGCGCTAGATGAACTAGAGTGTTCATCAGTAAAATTACAACATTGTGGCAACGAAATAGTGAACGGCTTACAAATCTCTAAATTTACTTGTAATAAATTATAAATTTTAAGTAATTGTGCATTGAAACAATTGATTTAGAACTAGGCATAAGAGCGCTGGCTGCGGTGATCCGTAGGACATCGAATGTACCAGGAAAAAAAAGGATAATTTCATCATTTCGGATATTGAAAGTAATTGAGTATAAAACGATGTGCCCAGAACTTTTCAGCTACAGTATTTGAAGTTACACGAGATAAGTATCGAACTGGGCCATTGATTTTCACTTGACGTTATCTAATCCGTGACAAGTTGGCCTTGAGGCGTCCCTACTATTTCACTGAGAACAGAGGCGAGACAGCGTGTACTGAATGGGTGGGAACGATTGTTGCTCGTAGGGTGAGAGATAAAGCCATTATATTGCCATTGGGGGAAAAGATAAAGCCATTATGTTTCCATTAGGGGTGAGGGATAAAGCCATGTTATTGCTGGCCTTGTTATTGCCATTAGGTGGATTAGGTAATGCCATTAAATAAACGAGGTAATGGCATTGGTGTTGTCGTTAGGTGGAGGAGGTAATGCCGTGAAAGAACGACTTAGTACGTCAATCCTACTCAGAAAAAACTTATTTTCTTCATATGTCATTCTCAAGAGTATCCTGACTACGCCACGTCGCAGGAATTTAAATGACTGGACATTTGATTTCAGTAGAATATTTTCTTGTGTGTTGACGTTCCAACTGAGGTCGTGATGATACTAAAATTTTTCTCTTCTTTGGTAATGCGGGAACATTTCTACCGAGAATTCTTAAAAAAAGCTCGTTGCTTCAGGCTACATTAGGTCCATTTCGAGCTGTGAAGTTTTCTGGCTCTGTGTGCGCGATATTCGCGCGAGGTCGAGGTGCACAGCGCAGTTTTGGGCAGTTAATGAGATATGCTCGGCCCCCGCTGCTGCTCTCGTGTTTCAGGTGCTTTTCGTGCGGACAGGAGTGCTGCGGCTGAAAGTTTTGTCGCTCTTTAAAAGCTGTTCTAATCCACGGAATGAGCCTTCATTTCGAGGCTACCGTAAAAAAAACGTTAGGGATTCGGTCGCAAAGACTTTGGGTGAATTACGTTGGATTAAATAAGCAAGTATTTATAATTCATAGCTCGGTTTCAACGTAATCCCTCCTGGGAGGTATACTACTGCGGTATTTATGGGAAGTTACGTTTCTCCGGAAAAAATGTGGGGTTCTAGGCAGAGAGTTAAGGGGCTTTCTTTTCATCGATTAAGAATTAGGTTTTGATTTTGTTGCAAACTGTCCTTTTCCTGTTCACTGCTGTCCTGTTTTCAAACATCTGACTCTCCTCTTCAACTTTGATTTTGTTTTATAAACTTCTTTTAATCTTGCTGTTTGGATGAGCAGATCGTCTTGTGGGAAAACATATCTTGTTCATAAATTCCCAGTTCTCTAAGCTCTGAACTAAATGATGCCACCCACTTTTCACTCTTTGAAACACTTTTGTGCGGTTATGGACTTAAACTTACGTATCTAATTTATTCTTTTCAAATATAGACCATTTACCACGTCCACTTTGTATTCTTTTTAAATCACATACGTAAAATATTTCTTTAACACATCTCCAGTTGCAAGTATTGTTATAAAATCGCAAATACGGAGCATTTTCCACGTACATTTACCATCGGAATGAAGTATTCCTTCCAACTCACAAATGCTAAGGACTTCCTATAGGTATCTCCAAAGACAGGTGACTCTTAAACCTCTCCGTAACAAGTTTCGGTGCTCAGCGTTGTTAGGGGGATTTCATTTAAAGTTTTACTTTCTAAAGTTAAATGCAGCACGGACAGTTTGAAAGTCAGAAATGAGCGTTAAGACCATTTCGGAGCATCTTGTAATCGCCTCAAGACTCAGTCGGTGAAGTCATCCTGGAATTGCTTCAGTCGTTGCTACTGTCATTGTCTTAGTCATTGTCTCAGTCGTTGTCTCAGTCATTGTCTCAGTCATTGTCTCAGTCATTGTCTCAGTCATTGTCTCAGTCATTGTCTCAGTCATTGTCTCAGTCATTGTCTCAGTCATTGTCTCAGTCATTGTCTCAGTCATTTTCACTGTGATTGTCTCGGTCTTTGTTAATGGCATCGCCTTTGTCATAGTCACTAGTACTCAGTATCTAGGATTTATCGTTTAAACTTTTCCATCGTAAGTTTTTACTAAAATTTCATAAAACGGACTACGCTCAGTAAATTGGGAGCATGTTGTACATGTTTCGCAATCTTATCATAAATGTCAATGTAAAGTAAAACAATTTTGAATTCGAGAAACTTTGAGCTTTTAGATTTGTGATTAGATTTTTGTACACGCAGAGCGTAAATTTTTAATTTTGACATGCCTCATTCAGCGGTAAAACTTTTTTTAAATCTTAGTTTCAGGGCACATGGTGGGTTTATTAAAATTTTCTTTGATCATGAACGTGCTCTCTAAATTTTATTTTCTGTGGCAATTACAATTTTTGCTCATCTTGCAAGGAACCAAATTTACTCGTCAGTTTAATAACATTTCTTCGTAGCATCACTCAGTTATTACTGCGAAGACCATGTCGTAACTGCAGGCTGCTACATATTTTTCAGAGACGAAAATTTCAAAATCTGACCACACAGTTCGTTGGCACTCTGTATTTTTTGTATTTTTGATTAACTCACGACTTCCACCAATCTTGATTCCACAAATATCTACGAAAATAATTTCTATGTAATTCTCTTCTTCTCGCTGAATGGACAAGTCTGCTGAGAGATATACAACTAATGTACTCGTATCTCTGGAAATTAGCACTCCCAGGGGGAATATGCGAGGTTACGAGCAGCTAGAGGTTAGGTAGGTCTTCTTTTTGTTGAAATAGAATAGGTCTATTATTCCGTTGCAGACCATCTTTTTTCGATTTACTCCAGTCCCATTTTACAGTCTCTATCAACTTTCGTTTTCATAAACTTTTTTCTCAACTTACTGCCTCTCTGTACCTTGTGCATAGATTCTTCATTCCCTCAAGTCCGTACTAATGGTACCATTCTCCTTTTTTTTAAACGCATTTGTTGCTGTTAGGAGGGGCTTTAACCAGCTCATCTAATCTATACAAGTCAGACGTAGCTTCAACTAGATTATATCCTTATTTTGATCAATTGGCGCGATTTTGAATTAATTTCTATCTACTCTATGTAGATCTTCAAAATTCAACACGTGCACTCACGGAACACTGAATTACGTATTGATTTAGGTCTCAACCAAAATTCCTTATGTTTTATCAACTAAATGAGTTATTATGGCGCCGTTTTGGAGGCGGATGGTTGTAATCAAAATAATACTGAACCGCAACTTTTCCAGAAGAGATCTTGCTCAGCAAGTCTCCAAATGAACTTCGCAAAAGTGCTTTTAATGATTAGCCTTGAAATATTACACGCTGTAATGCAATTGGCGCACCATTTTTTACAAAAAAAAAAAAATGCGTACCAGTTTTTACCTCGAAGTATGGCACCCAGTTTATACCTGGAAGTACGGCGTACCAGTTTTTACCTGGAAGTACGGCGTACCAGTTTTTACCTGGAAGTATGGCACCCAGTTTATACCTGGAAGTACGGCGCTCCAGTTTTTACCTGGAAGTACAGCGAACCACTTTTTACAAGACAGTACGGCTCACCAGTTTTGGTTATGTTAGCCTCACTGCCGCCACAAGACGAGTTTGCCTGCTCAGACGCGTGTCTGGAGCTTGAGGTGCCAGGTCTCGGGTTTGGAAGCAGGAGAATTAATGACTTAATCATCCGGCTGCCACCTCATCAGGACGGTGGATCAGAGCCCCTGACTTTGGCCTCTTCTGCCCTGAGCCGCGCAGTGACGTGCCATTTGGGCTCCCTGGTTTCCTCCGACGGTCTTTCGAAAGCCTCGCTGGTATCCCTGATACAGCAAGGAATATAGGGCACAGTACGGTAGAAAAAACAAGGTAGGGTCAAACCAATCTTGTTTTTCGTCGACTGTGTGGCAGTGCTGCCGTCATGGCAATGAACCAATAGCAGCGTTCAAATCGCATCTGGCAACACTGCTAGCCCCAAATCTAGCACCACTATTGGTTTAATGACATGTCGCAATAGTGACGTCATGGCAACGAACCAATAGCAGCGCTCATATTGCATCAGACAGCGCTGCTAGCCCCAAATCTGGTACCACTATTGGCCTAACGACATTTCGCAATGGTGACGTCATAAATTTTTTTGAAATGAAGCCGTTCTATTGGCTAGGCGGACAAGAGGAGGTGTATGTTCCCCCATAGAAATGACTCTCCCTTGTTTCCTCTACCGTCCTGCGCGGCTTGGAAACTAGCGTCGCCTGCCGCAACGTCTCGTGATGTGCAGTTATCGTCAAAACATTGAATACTACATCAGAACACTCGAACTGACAATTTCAACTTTTAACATGAAAATTGAAGCTGCTGGTTTTGCATTCTCTAGTGCACCACACGTACTGGAAACCGGGTTTTTCAAGGAGAGTTACTGTGTGTCTTGTCTGTTTGTTTTTTATCTTTTCATTCTGGTGTAGGTACTGTATGTCATACCAATGTGAGTGATGTTATTTTAGCTTCCTTTATTTTCTTCGTTGTTCGTTTAGGATATTCAACGTGTCAAACGTTCTAGACTTGAAATAAATGGCCGAGCTAAGTAATCCCCACTCGAGTCGAAATAAAGCGCTGTGCTCGAATTTACAAGCACTAATATGAATGCCACACGAGGATATTAGCCTATATTTATAGCGTAAAATAATCGGCAAAGCTAGAAAATAAAAAGAATTTATTTTAAGTCGCCAACTTGTTGTCTATTACGGCACCGTACATTCTTATTTAATAACAAACAATTATCATGAATTTTTCAAGCTTCAAATCATTAAAATTATCAGTGTGAAAATATTCCATCGAAATCTCGGTCACGTCGCCTAAATAAAGCATTTTCTTCAGCAAAATAAATGAAATGACTGATCATTTGACGTTACATTCTTCCACAAGTAAAAAAAATGTTCATGCGATTCTTAAATTTCAAATCAATAGTATTATCGGAGTTTAAAAATACTTAGTGAAAATCTCAACCGCGGCACCTAACTAAATCGTTGGTTACAGTGAAATAAATAAAGTGATCATCATTTGAGTTTCAAATCATAACATTATCAAAGCATGAAATTACTCCATCGATATCTCAACCACGTCGCCTAACTAAAGCGTTGGCTGGCCGAAATAAATTAAATGACTCGATTATTTGCCGTTAGATTTTTGTATAACTACAAAAAATAGTCATACGATTCCTAAATTTCAAATCAACAGTATTATCAGAGTGAAACCAAATCGTTGGATGCAGCGAAATAAATAAAATGACTCGATCATTTCCGGTGTATGTGCAGCGGCCTGCTCAACAGCGACGCCAGTCAAGTGCCAGCGGCTGCTGCGGTCCCTGCAGAGCTTCGACTTCTTCCTGAGCTGCCGGTGCGCGGAGACCCACATCGACTACACCTGCTACACCTTCCGCCAGACCATCTTCGAGCACCCCTGCCTCCTGGTTAACTTCACGAGCACCGGCGTGTCTAGATACAGAGGTACGTGGCCAGATACAGAGGTACGTGGTCAGATGCAGAGGTACGTGGTCAGATGCAGAGGTACGTGGTCAGATGCAGAGGTACGTGGTCAGATGCAGAGGTACGTGGTCAGATGCAGAGGTACGTGGTCAGATGCAGAGGTACGTGGCCAGATACAGAGGTGCGTGACCAGATACAGAGGTACGTGGCATGCTCGTCCGTTCCAACGAGGTTTTTTGTGTTTCTGGTACTTGAAAATTAATTTATTGTTTATTGGAGTAGCACACGTTGTCACTAAAAAATTGGTTGAACATCTTGATAAAAGGTACAAGCACTGATTTTTATTTTCATCAATAAATTAAAATTTAATACACGATTCATTCGTTTTTGGGCAACAGTAATGAGTACTGTTTGGCAAGTTCATGTTCCGATCATAAAGTACTCTGAAATTTATAGCATTTTACCATGCGTGCACCATAAAGATGATAACCTTTGTATGGTAATGCTAAAGGTTACTGAATTATGAGTGCCATCTAGGAAAATCTATATTTGAATTTCATTATCTAATTATATTAAGCAATCAAAAAAACAGGCACAAACGACCAAAAAAGGGACACAACACAAATGCTTTTCATTTCATTGTTCCTGTCCACTGCGATGAAATTTAGTCTCAGAGCGCGGAAAATATGTTCTTTTTAGGATTAGCTACGATCACGAACTAAATTACCAGAACCATTCCAATAAGGTTTGAAATTCGCATGTTTTTAACAAGGCATTTTCTCCATGCAAATTCTAAAACATTGGGGACGCTCCGTAACTTTCCATGATGATAACTGCCATGATCTACATGACCCCTCTCTACGTAACTAACTCTTCTATCGCCATCAAGTAATGATGATAATGAGCACACGATGCGAAGCTGCAAAGTTGAACGTTGAAAAACTCTTCTTCCAACAAATAATCCGATGCTAATTTTCCCGGACGATAGCCGAGTTTTCTGTGCCTTTTCAAAACCCGATGAAGGTTTTAAAGGTGCCCTCGCCATCCCGACACCGGCCAGCCCGCAACTACCTGGCCGTCGTCGCTGTGGTGGAGGTGTCTCTAGTTCCAAACCTTCGCACTGACTTTAATTTCTGCAAGAGATTTTCATTGACTTTTGCTTTTTACTGAAAATCACCAAGGTTGATGAGGATTATCAAAAAGATTGAAACTCTACAAGTATTTGTAGTAGTTCCTGAATTGTATTTATTGTGTGGGATAGAAATGAGGTTTTACTGTAGAAACATCAAATAAATTTGAAATGCCGAAAATCCTATCAAGAGAATACAGATAGTAAATGTTATTTTCAAGAATCGGGAATATTTTGCTACAGAGGTTTCAATTTTTCATTGTTCTCACTAAAAGCTTGTAGAATTTCAAAAGAAATATGGATGAATGGAGTGAATGAAACGACAATGGAGATGCTCGCTTAGTTGTAATCCATAGTAAGCTATTATGCAAAGCAGTACAAAAACAAGCTGATTTTGAACTAAAATTGCTTTCCCGGTAGCCTGGCATGCTTGAGTGGAATGATTCTGAATTAATATTGATTTTTGGTAGCCCTGATACTGTTCGATTAAATGGCTAAATCAAAATAAAGTAAAGGAGAGAAGAAGCCAGCGTCTGCGAACTGAAACTCAAACATCAGTGTTGAACTAGGTGAATGTAGGAACTCGTTCACATAACGAACACGTTTAATTTCTTTGCAAGGCTAGCCTAAACAAGGCGAAAAAAATAATATTTTACACTTAGACACAAAGCGAAATATTCCACTCGAGTACGCTAAGCAAATTTTTATTTTTCCACCAAAACATTTTGCAATGAGAAATGTTTTCGTTTAAATTTTTCGTTTCCAGCGCCCGTCTAGTCTTTTGACGAGGATGAAACTCAACTCCAATTATGCCAGCAAGCCATTAGAGGTTTTTGGCAGACAGCGGAATACCTCATGACACTTTACCGGATAATTGATTCACGTCCGACTATAGCTGTGCAGTATAATAAGCTTTCACTTGACTCTCGTTTAATTTGGCTCGATTTAAATTTTGATTTATAAATATTCGTTCCGTAGCTTAACACTTTATCTGCAAAGTCAAGCGACCGGTGGTACACGGAAAAAATTTTCACAATGCTGCTGACTGCCCAGTAGTCACAAACTCAATTTCCATAAATATTTAATCAAAACGAAATGAAGGCAAGATCCAGTTAATGTTTGACATTTAAAAATGGCTCACTACAACTGACTCTAAATTTGAGTTGAATATTGAAATTCATTCTTACCTGCTACAGTCAAATGTTAAATGCGTTGTGATTCCACGACTTGTCGATAACTCAGCGTGTCGCCTCATGTTGTTGCTTCCTAAGCTCACGGGACGCGCTCGTTTACTTATAGCCCTGTGAAGTTCACTTAGCCAAGTTACTCCAAAGTTGCGTTCCTAACTTGCCGTGGAGAAGCCATTCTTCAGAAGGACGGTTTTTGGGGCGGTTTTTGATGCTAGAGTTCCCCGTCGTAATCGAGTTAGGAGCTGTAGATGAGTGACTGTTCGTTGCCAGTTTAGTTTCACGAATATTCCCATCTCTAAGAAACATCTGCGCCGTGGCAATTTCAGTTCTAATATGCCATTTCATGAAAAACTATGAGTGGAAGTTTTAGTTAATTAGTACTCCCCTACGGTGATACGTCGCGAAAAATTTTACTGAAACATGGTGCTGATTGGTAAAAAAAATTCGTTCATATACGACCTGACCTCCCCTCATGGGATACTACTATTGCATCTATGGGAATTAGCACTGCCAGGGGGAAATGTGTGAGGGCCTGAGCTGAGAGTTAGGTATGCCTTCTTTTTGTTCACATAAATTGTTTTTTGTTATGTTAAGGACCACTTTTTTTCGGTTTACTGCTGTCTTGTTTTTCAGCACCTACTACTTTCTTCTTCAACATTATTCTTGTTTCATAATCTTCTTTCTCAACTTACTGTTTCTATGCCCTTTCTGCATAAATTCCGCGTTCCCTTAACTGTACACTAAATGGTGCCTTCCTCCTTCCTCTCTCTGAATCGCATTTGTTGCGGATAGGGAGGCTTAAAAATAATAATCTAATCTGATCTATGACCCTGACCGGGGAAACTTATTTTTAAACATGAGCTTGAGTGATGAAAAATTATTTTAAATATAACTGATTGATGCACCCCCGACATGTCAATGTCAAAAGTTCAATGATCTTGACCATCATTTAAAATAAAAGCCGTCAAGATAAAACTTATTAATTCAGAATTTTCTAAGGAATTTCTAAGATTGATATTATTGTGCAAAGTGCTCACGAAAATTCATTCTACGGATTTAATAATAGTAATTCTATATATAAATGAAGTCGTGCATTCGTGAAGTTCCCAAATATTTCTTTGGCTTTCATTTTATCGAAATGTGGCTTAATTTACATGAAATAATAATAGTGTATTTTAGAGACGTAAAATCCGAAGATTCATTATTATTGGGCGCCCTGTAATTATTGGAAACGTTACCCCCTTTTAAAAATATGATCTCGGTTAACAATATTCGTTTGTAAAACATCTTTACTTCATTTAATAATGTAACGCAACCATAATATTAAAGTTATTCTTTCAACAGAGCTAATTGCTGACAGCATGCAGGTTGTCTTGTGCGTTCTAAGAGGATAGCTTCAATGATAACAAGAATTGTGCTATAGAGCTACATTTTAAGCTAGATCTGCTAACAGTAAGTCGAAGTAAAGTACATTAGCGAAATAATGGAGCTCGGTTTATGTATCAAGCCCGGAGGATAATTTACTTCGCATGACGGGAGTTGAACTTGATGCATTTCTCAAATTAAGTTGTACTGCCCATAGAGATACAGTGGGAATGGGTCCGAAAAACAGCGGTTTCGCATGATGAATCATGCCCTCAGATGTGCAGTCCTCTTTCTACCTGCAAGAAAATGACCAAGACCACAAAAGAAGTGTCCAATTTTCGACACTTAGGTGCCGCTCATAATTTCACCTGATTGCATGGAATAAGCTCAGACATACCTTATTTCAATCTTAATCTACAGTCATTAATGACATTTTTTAACTACCTAAAGCATTTCAATGCTGAAACGTTGTAATTAATTTACGGAGTTTAAAATCAGTATGTAATTCTCTTAGATTCTGCGAAGCTAAAAAATCGATTTAGTCTACGGACTTTGAAACCAGTATTCAACTACTTTACAAACAGCAATCCCGGAAAACATCAGTCTACGGATTTAAAAACCAGTATTCAACTACCTCTCTCACTCGAACAGAGGAAAAAATGTAAGCTAGCAGAAATGAATACTTTTAGTTTATGTTTCAATTTATTAGCTTCAACTTGTTAGCTTCCACTTGTCAGTCTAAACTCGTCAGCTTCAACTTGTCAGTTTCAACTTGTCAGTTTCAACTTGTCAGCATCAACTTGTCAGTTTCAACTTGTCAGTTTCAACTTGTCAGTTTCAACTTGTCAGCATCAACTTGTCAGCATCAACTTGTCAGTTTCAACTTCTCAGTTTCAACTTGTCAGTTTCAACTTGTCAGTTTCAACTTGTCAGTTTCAATTTGTTAGCTTCAACTTGTTAGCTTCAACTTGTTAGCTTCAACTTGTCAGCTTCAACTTGTCAGCTTTAACTTGTCAGCTTCAACTTGTCAGCTTCAACTTGTCGGCTTAAACTTGTCGACTTCAACCTTTCAGCCTCAACTTTTCAGCCTCAATTTTTCAACTTCAACTCTTTTAGAGAATGCAAATTGCAACCTCCCATGCCCACAGGGGACACTGACGCCAAGCGCGTCCTGCCGACCTGCAACGACGCGCACAACGAGTGCACGTCAGACACGCAGGGCTGCTTCAACTACCTGATGGACTTCAAAATGCGCTGCAAGATGGGGGCCGGGGTCACCTGTGACAGGTGGGCTCTCCCTCAGCGTGCTATCTCTGCGTGTTGAATGTGTCTCCGAATGTTGAATGTGTCGACGATGTTGAATGTGTCGCCGATGTTGAATGTGTCGCCGATGTTGAATGTGTCGCCGATGTTGAATGTGTCGCCGATGTTGAATGTGTCGCCGATGTTGAATGTGTCGCCGATGTTGAATGTGTCGTCGAATGTTGAATGTGTCGTCGAATGTTGAATGTGTCGTCGAATGTTGAATGTGTCGTCGAATGTTGAATGTGTCGTCGAATGTTGAATGTGTCGTCGAATGTTGAATGTGTCGTCGAATGTTGAATGTGTCACCGAATGTTGAATGTGTCACCGAATGTTGAATGTGTCACCGAATGTTGAATGTGTTGCCGATGTTGAATGTGTCACCGAATGTTGAATGTGTCACCGAATGTTGAATGTGTCGCCGAATGTTGAATGTATCGAATAATGTTGAATGTATCGAATAATGTTGAATGTATAGAATAATGTTGAATGTATCGAATAATGTTGAATGTATCGAATAATGTTGAATGTATCGAATAATGTTAGTGTCGAATAATGTTGAAGGTGTCGTCGAATGTTGAATGTGTTGTTAAATGCGTAAATGGATGTTGATTGCGAATGCGGATAAGCATTGATAAATGCGGGGGGTGACGCTGACTGAGGTAAAATGATCATTTCGTTACATGTGAGTGTAGAACAATTTCATGAAGCATCTGAGCGATGGATATATGAGAGCAGCAAGGAAAAATCAAGTGGTTCTCCAAAATTGCAATTATAAACCAACAAGATTAGGGAAAATTCCGATATTTTGTGTAATGTGTATATTCTTCTTGTTAAGCAAGAGCACTTCTACTAATGAGAGGATGCTGAGTGGTCTTGTTTCTGTTTGAAAATTCATTAAAAGACTTGAGAATGACATTAGAGCACTTATACTGCTCAAAGAGTATTTGCTTGTTCTAGTAACTATCTTTAAACTCCACAAGACGTCCTAATTCTGTTTCTTATTCCTCATTCTGTTCTGAATTCTAAATTTTCCAACATTGTAAGAGTATGCGTCTATAAAATGTGCGCACGAGCATCAATAAAATATGCGTACGAGCACGCATTTAAAAAAATTGTAAGTATATGCGTTAAATAAATTGCAAGAGTATGCGTCAAATAAATTGCAAGAGTATGCGTCAAATAAATTTCAAGAGTATGCGTCAAATAAATTTCAAGAGTATGCGTCAAATAAATTTCAAGAGTATGCGTTAAATAAATTTAAAGAGTATGCGTTAAATAAATTTGAAGAGTATGCGTTAAATAAATTTTAAGAGTAAGGGTTAAATAAATTTTAAGAGTAAGCGTTAAATAAATTTTAAGAGTATGCGTTAAATAAATTTTAAGAGTATGCGTTAAATAAATTGCAAGAGTATGCGTTAAATAAGTTGCAAGAGTATGCGTTAAATAAATTGCAAGAGTATGCGTTAAATAAATTGCAAGAGTATGCGTTAAATAAATTGCAAGAGTATGCGGTAAATAAATTTCAAGAGTATGCGTTAAATAAATTTCCTGGGCATGCGTCAATAAAGTATGCGCGAGAGTATGCGTTAAGTAATGAGCGAGGTCCCGCATGCCGGCAGGGAGGAGTGCTACGACGTGTGGACGAAGATCCGGCTGTCGCCCGTGTTCGGCTGCATCTGCCCGGACGACCCGCCGCAGACGCTGCACTCCATGTCCCAGTACGGCACCTTCTCGCACCAGGCTCCTGACCACATGACCCGCACCGCCATCTACGAGCTCAACCAGATCTCGCAGCAGGAGAAGCCCTTGACCTGCATGGAAGTCTACAACCTCACCCACAACAACCTCTGTCTGCGTGAGTAGACTAGACGTTAACAACTTTGACACTATTGTTTGGGAGTATGCAATCTCGCCCTCAACAATCTCTAAGTGAGTGCTAACTAGACTTCAATAACTTTATGACGCTATTGTTATGCATTATGTTTGTTGTTAAGAGTTGATTCTTAACAGAGTTTACGTTATTTGTTTTGTTGTGGGATGATTTATTTAGAAAAGGTGCCGATGACAAAAAATCTGCATCGCTTTTTACATTCTACTGGAAGAGAATGTATACGCACAGAAACGGAGGTCCAATTTTGTCTTCTCTGATTTTTAGTTAAAATCGATGGTTTTCGAAATCAAACTGTACAGCAAATTATTTGCTGTACGAGGATATTATGTCTGAAGTTTTTTTCACAGCCTGTTGCAGCTCTGACTGCGAATGAAGGCGATAAACTCGGGATCACCTAACTTGATTTGGTGCTCGTGAAAGTGCAACCATTTGCATCGCCGTTTACATTCTACTGGAAAATAGTTTCTACGCAGAGGCACTCAGGTTTAATTTTTTATTTTTTAGGTACAATCGGTAGATTTTCAAAGCAAACTATACTGAAAATGATTTGCCGCACAAGGGTTGTATTATGTCTCAAATTGTTTCCTAACCTGTCACATTTCTAATTGTGAAACTGCGACAAACTCGAACTGTAAAGCATTTGCAGATAAGGTTTCTCGGTACTCGAGTTTATATTCACAACATGAGTCAGGGTTGCTTCAAAGCTCTATTAAATAAGGCAGATGTTCAATAACGACCAACAATGCCAACAACTTCGGCTAAATATGTCGGGAAGAGCACCCTTGTACATTTATCAACAATTTGTAGACATGAAAATAAATAAACGAATATGCACGATGCTGTAGAAATGTGTATAATTTCAATTGTGGTATCATTAAATCGTAATTTGGTAAGTTCTCGGGGCTGGTGTCGGATGGATCGTAACTCCATGGAGACGTAGAATGCGTGCTCTGACCCAGCTAGCGATGGCCTTGGTCAAGTTGGTATTTTATGGTCCATGATTGCTAATAAATCACCCGCGTGGATAATTATGAACCAACTCTTCAGTCGCGCAAACAAGCTCAGCAAGAAATTTCACCGGAAATTGGTGCGCGTAAAATACGCAATTCGCATAAGAAATCTTTTTTTCAGGTTCATGATGTGTCTTGTGAATTTTTGGTCTAACACTATCCTGCGAAAACGTCATACCTGCGGTCACTGCATTCCACGAGGTCATTGATGCTTGTGCAATAGAACTAATAATCAACTCGTGATGATACGCGCGTGATGCTGAGTTACTGGAGTGAACTATGGTGTTCGAATTACAAGTGCAGTATAGAAGTCTTTAAAATGTCAAGCCTTTGAAAGTTTGCCGGATTAGCATATGTATTTTGTAAAGAAGTTTATTGCCAGTTATACTCGTGCGTAAGACGCGCAGTTACTGTAAACCATTGGTTCAAATTTTCAGATGAAAATCAAGTCCTTGTATCAAAGTTAGAGCAATCTTCATAACAGTTAACTCTAATCGCCTTTATACTTATATAAGCTTTTACGCTCATGTTTTGATGCCGCTCGTAAAAGAATACTGCTCTCGACGCTCATTAAAGCCGTACTAACGGTTTTCTTCGGTGGTGGCGGCAGCAGTAGCAGCGGTAGAGGTGGTAGTAGCACTGCGAGCTCAGTGTGATAAGAACTGATGAATCATTTTGAAAAGCTTGAATTACTCTGGCTGCAAACGATCAATCATTTGTTTTCGTTAGAACATTTTTGTGAAGCTTCGTTTGAGTGCTACAATTTATTGCTCATTAGTACCAATTATGCCTGTTTTGAGGCTCATAACTCACTCATGAAACCCATTACTCTCTTCAGGACCAGATTTTTGAAGCAACTCCTTCCATTAATCCCTCAATTATTTCCACTCATAAAGTTTTACTTCTTAAAAATCGGTAGGATTTGAGTTGTGTCCAAGCAAGATTTGGTGTTTCAACTTACAGTATGTCCAACACACTTGGAAGCCTAATGATACACTTTAGTATTAAAAAGATAGTATTAAATAAGAAATGCATCCAGAAATGCATTCCAGGGATTATTTAATACAAGCGGATGAGAAATAGTTCATGAAAGAAAAGTAAACTTGAAATTGCAAATCGATTTTGCATGACTATTGCATATTGTTTGTTCTCCGTGAACGTCTTTCGTAATAAATACTAGAGCGAAGGCTGTGAGAAATATTCTGCGTTTATAACAACTATCATTAGAATCGACACCTTGTGCGTTGTTTTATGCTCATCGTCAGTAGTCTGAAATAAAATGGGAAAAATTAATAATGACTGACATGCAAGTGGATTCCTTCAACATGGCCAATGAGAGAGAATATATCTTACGCGTTACACATGAAAAGAATTTAAAAAGTCTTCAGAGCTGGGATGAACTACCGTGACCGTTGAGTCACAGTATCTGAATCAAAATGCTTTCAAGTACTCTTGAGTCTACAGTGGAAAATTATGCATCCACTTATGATTTACGAGTACTTTGATCATTTAGGACCCCCTCGGTTATGCTTCTCTTCAAGGAAAACTTCTTAGGAGTCGACCTATAACAATTTGCAGATTACGTGAGTATTTATGTTTTTAAAAGAAGGAAATCGAAGGGGTATAAATCAGAACGGCAAAGAGAATTATTTGAATTGTTCGAGAATGGAGATTTTTTCAGGTGGCAGCGACATTTGTTGTATAATATTTCAAGGTTGAAATTACAAATTATTTACGCTGATAGATTGGTGGCATGTGGGTGCGAAGGCATAAATCTGACGAAACTGTGTTTCTCTGGACCCGTCTTTTCTCTCTCTCGCTGTACTCTCTCTCTTCGTTTCTCTTTGTCCCTTTCATCTTACTGTCTCTTTCTGTCCCTCTCCTCTAACTTTTTCTTTCTCTCCCCCTCATCTTACTGTCTCTCTCTATCCCTCTCATCTGACTTTTTCCATCTCTGCCCCTCTCATCTTACTTTTTCTCTCTCTGCCCCTCCCATCTTACTGTCTGTCTCTGTCCCGCCTCCCATCCGCTGTGCCGTCTCTGCAACACCACCGAACGAAGGCTCACAGAGACCATCAATCAAACAACTTTTGCGTCGTCACTATTTTTCGCAAATTTTCGTCGCTTGCTCATTTTTATAAGAGTCGCTGATCAACAGAAGCGCCAAGTTTTACTGTCTTGAATTTCCCATGCAGCTAATTTATGCTGAAGTATAATTAAGGGCAGACATTTTGTATCGGTTCTCCCTCTCGGAGATGAGCGCGCACGTCAAAAATATGCAAATTGAAATGCGATCCTTGCTTATTGTTGGCATCATAGTCGTCTTCTTGCACACCTCTATATGAAGATAATGTAAACTCAAACAAAAATAGCTCAAGTGAACATCAGCGTAAATGTTTGTGCGATGATAGTCGCATAGAATAAACGTTGTAATAACAATTATTTTTGCAGCTCTGTGAACTATTTTGGCCCCTTTCTAAATTATATGTGAGAGATGAGGGATGGATTCCCTTTTGACTTTATTCCTGTGCAATAAAAATGTTATCAATTTGCGGTTGTATAAACGATGCTCTTCCAAAAAAGTTTTCTCACAATTTACATCTCGCTTCATACGTGTATTTTAAGAAAAATAGACAGAAAATTCAAATTAGACAAAATAAACCTGTAAGATTGAAAATTTTGTGGTGTGATTCCTCTGAAAAGAGACGATATAATACATGCATTAAGATTTTATACAAGCCCCTAACCATATCTAGGGAAGTATTTTCCAAAAAATGTCCACATTTCACAAATGATTTTTCAACTTGAATTTTAAAATACGCAGCTTTGAAATTAATCACAACTGTCTTCCATAAATAGAATTAAAGCTCTGTTATAAAAGTTTAATACACTTCAATTGCAGCATACACAATTAGCGTCCGGGTACCAGCATTTAACAAATACATGTCATTATTGAAGAAGAGGGTGGCCATGCAGGGTGTTTGTTCGTGTAGTGGTTTTGGCTCCGTTCAGGGGTTTTGGCTGCTCTCCTTCACTAGAACAGAGGTTGAAATTCTCAGAATTTTCTTTTTCCGTAGTGTCGAAATATTTCTCCATTTTATGCGAACAAAAGCGTAGGACAGCAAAAATTTCACCCCAATTTTTCTGAGACTGACTGGAATTGTTTTTTTTTTCAAACAAATAGTGAAAATTTTTCACTGCATGTAAATTTTCAAATACATTTTTAGTTAGTATGCGTAAACATTAAAAATAAAAAAATTCGTTCGGAATAGAAAGGTGCACTAAAAAGTACAATTACATAAAACTCTAAGGGAAATAGAATGTAACTCCATTTGGCTGCACACTGGAACTCGATCTCACGCTCTTAATGCCTTTGGTAATGTTCATTAGAACTCTCTGCGTACGCCACAACTCATCACCTGTAACCCAACACACCCCACACCTCATCACTTCTGTCCCTCTAACTCACAGTACACACCACATCTCATCACCTGTTACACCCCACATCTCATCACCTGTAACCCCCAACACACCCCACACCTCATCACCTCTATCCCTCTAACTCGCTGCATACACCGCACACACCACACCTCATCACCTCTATCCCTCTAACTCACAGCACGCACCACAACTCATCACCTTTAACACCCCTGTACGGTACCGATGCCCTGTCACACTCCACCTTCACAACGCGGCCTGTCTGCCTGTCGACGGGAGAGGCTGTCTCTGTTAATAAGAGCTCTCGAAACGCATTTTAGTTCCTCTAAAGCCTCGCACTGGCATGGTGGCAATCTCGTATGGTATAATTTAAATGTATGTCAATATGTAAATGCCATGAAATAGACACCACCACCACATTTATTTCTGCTAATGTCACACCGCTATCTCAATCATTGTCACAATGCCAATGTCACACCGCTATCTCAATCATTGTCACAACGCCAATGTCACACCGCCAATGTCACACCACTATCTCATTTCTGCCAATGTCACACCACTATCTTATTTCTGCCAATGTCACACCGCTATCCCATTTCTACCAATGTCACAACACTATCCCATTTCTACCAATGTCACAACACTATCCCATTTCTACCAATGTCACACCACTATCTTATTTCTGCCAATGTCACACCACTATCTTATTTCTGCCAATGTCACACCGCTATCCCATTTCTACCAATGTCACAACACTATCCCATTTCTACCAATGTCACACCACTATCTCATTTCTACCCATGTCACACCGCTATCCCATTTCTACCAATGTCACACCACTATCTCATTTCTGCCAATGTCACACCGCTGTCTCAATCACTGTCATTGCCTGAGTGAAACAGTTGGAAATAGCCTCCGACCATCCCTCCGAGTTTGGTTTGAGCATCCTTTAATTAGCCAATAGCTGAGGTTGAAACTTTTGGGCTCTGAAAGAATTGCCGACTTCTAAAGAATTTGGAACTCTTTTTTTTTTTCTTCTTCTTCGATGAGAAAGTTACAAAGAGATCTGCTCCTGCAGACAGAGGTGGTACGGAGCGCTGGGAGTAGCGTTTGGTACAAGAAACGAGGTTCCCTGAAAAGGTTTCTGAGAGAGGCTTTTGTGTAGCTCTTTTTTCTTGTACCGAAAACGCCTTTGTGAAGCTCTAAACCATTACAAGACCATATTTTATGATACATCACTGTTAGACATCGTATATCTCGGGATATACGTAGTGCTTGAAATTCTGAACTACTTTAAGTGATAAATGTTAGAGTGGTGAAGAATAATGAAAATCGTGGAATGGAGGAGAATGAAGTATTGGATCAGTAAACTAGCCGAGTGTTGCATTCCGCAGTTGCCACCTCAGTCTCCTTGTTGTCAGACCCTTATCACGCAAAGGCACCAAAGTGAGCGTAGAAGATCAATAATAAAAATCCCATGTTCAAACATAAATTTTTTTTTAATTTTCACTCTGAAGTAGAGTTTGGGGAAGAGTAGTTTTCTGACACAGAAACCTTGAAATGCAGTATTCGTGTTAAGAAGGATTTTTTGAAATTCTCAAGTTATCATTTCCGACGTTCATGTGCAATTTCAATCGATTTTTCTCGGTGAGCAGACACGCTCCTGCCTTTTTCTGTTGGTAGTAATCACACAACTTATTTTACGTGACGTTCAAGCTAAGATGTTCTTTTTTGCATTGAAAAGTCCCTTAGCGTACATAGATATTCAGCAATTGAAAGGACTTTGCGCTGATTGAGAAATATGTAACAATGGAAGGAGTCACTCTAAGGGACTGAAAGAGCCCATCTTCATCATTTTTATCTTTGGAATAATTTCAGTGGTGAACAGAACTGCTCACCTCAACATCACATTCATAACTGCTCACCACAACATCACCACATTCATAGCTGCTCACTTCAACATCACATTCATAGCTGCCCACCTCAACATCACCACACTTGATGCAGGAAGCTCTCATTTGAATTGCATAGATTAGTATTTCTATCTTTTTCCCCATTTCGAATTTTTCCCTGTAATAGGAAGTCGATATTGGGGAGCTTATGAATATTAATGTAAAATCTTGAATTTTTTATGATGTTGAAGTAAAGTCTGTCCCTATCACATCGCGCCGATACCATTGTCAGACTTCCGTGCTTAATAAATATAATTAATTCTCCCCTGTGCATTGTTCCTTCAGATATTTTTTGCAGATTCGTTCGACTTGGGAACAAATTTATTGTTCCATGTTTGGCAACGTCGGTCAGTGAATTAAACGATATTGTGCGAATTTTGACACTGAAATGAATCTGTGTAGAATTTGACTTTGAACGAGCCTTGCGAGCGCTAATTTTAGTTGGATTACACTGTTTGCTTTTGTGCATCTGTTGAAGTAATTCCGTTGTTCCAAACATTGACTAACACTTCTGAACTGGTGATCCGGAAAAATAATTTGTCCGTTCTAGCTTAGAGAAATTAATGAAACTTTTGGCACGCTTCAGTACATGGACATTTACCTCGAAATGATCATCAGAAGATCCATTTTGTAGTTATGACGAATTTATTTGAGGTTGCAAATCGTTGTCTAAGTCCACTGCCTTTTTTACACTTGGACTGATTTAAAATTTGTACCTCTTGAAGCATTTAAACATTTCAAATTTGTTAACCCTAAACTGTCATAATTTTTACTTACATTACCGCTATTGCAACCATAGTCATTAGACTGACACTGGCATTGAGTTGTCACCGACATCAGAATAGAGACGGAGCTGCCACTCGGCTGTGGCTTAAAAATTGCGTTAAAGACAAATTCGGCAAAAAATATTGAACCATTGGAGCATTTTTAACGAGTGCGTTTTATATGGCTTATATGTCAGTTCAGAGTTCAAAAATGGTCACCAAATATTAAAAAAAAATTATTACAAAACCATATTTATGGCGCCCTATTGAGACAAGTGTTGAAGCAAAACTTTTTTCGTGCCATGAATTGCAAAGTCCTTCTTATCTTACATAGATCTTCAGAAAAGATGATATTTTGCTGTTTACAGTGCTAGTAACATCCGCCAGTTCACATATTTTCCACGAACCTAGCAACAGAGAAGAAAAGAGAGCAAGCAACGGGCGAGTTCGTCAGCGAAGTAAAACGCTGGATCCGAGTTAGTGGAGCTGCCGACAGCCCATGGCCCGAGGAAGCCTTCTGATGAGTTTTCTCTGCTAAACGACTCGTAGAAAATTCTTTGCTCAGCTGGGCGGCTCTTTAGAAAAGACGACCCTTGGCTCTAATGCGACCCAAAATGCAATTAGCGTTTTGCGAGACGCACCGCCTCTCTCTGTATCTTTTGCTCTTGAATTTCATGCCTTGAAAAGATGAACAGCGCATCCAGGCTTCAGTTGAGCTCTTCATGCAAGCGTACTGGATTGTCATCGTAGCTGTACGTAAGAATGCCCTCGAATTTTTTACATGTTACTTTCGCGCTCGAACTGGAATTTTTATTTAACTGTCAAGTGTTGTTTAAATGCTAAATCAATTTCTCACGTTGAGTACATCAGTTAGATGTTGTGACTAGAAGTAACTTGAATCGCGTGGTTTTAAAACAAGTTTCCAGTATGTTATATTGGCAGTACAAATTGCTTTTTTCGGCTTTGGTTCCAACAGATTTCAATAAAATGCAGAAAAAACTTGAACGCTTCTTAAAATAACGGAGGTGCAAATTGTGAGATCTATAGATAACGCACGAGTCAAACAACGCCAGCGTAAGAAAAATTTTCTCAAGCACATGAACGTGTACGAATATATTTCGTCAGTGCTCGATAAGAACAATCTTTTCTTTATATATTTATTATAGAGCTCTAAAGTTCCCGCTCCTAAAGCTATCCGAGATTAGATTGAAGCTTTTCACTTAATTTGTGTCTTTAAAAACAGAATACTATTGGAAAAAATATTCATCCACCATCAGAATGCATCTCACTATATATTTATCAACTGTAGTTAATCTTCGAGTCTTGAAACATCTGATGAGAACCTCACTTTATACTGATAAATTAAGAAACAGTAATTCAACTTACACGATCTTTGATTCAAGCTAAGGATAACTAGGACTAATTTTTACCCAAAAAGTTGAGGTTTGTAAATGACGAAGTCGCGTAACTACACGACCGCCAGTAAAGTAGTGCCAACACCGGCATAGAGCCGGCTAATCGTTACTTCATGCCACGGTTAATAACTAGCTCTTTACCGTCTAAGTGGATTTCAAAATCTACTTTCATAAACAGCTCTACTATATTTCATTCCTTGTGAAATTTGTGCTCAAATGTGTTCTTCGAAGTTCGTTGTCGAGTGGCAGTCACTTCCTCGTTGTGATGTCGGTGACTACATGATGCCGGTGCCAGTTTAATGATGGTGTTTGTGAGAACGGTAACATGAGTTCAAAATGATGGCGCTAAAGGGTTAATGACGGTGGTTGTGATAACGGTAATATGAGTACAAAACGCGGTCTTTTAAAAGGTTAAATAACCCCGTGTCCTCCGGTCTTGATTTGTCTGAGTCACCGCTGTCATGTCCAGCATTTGATTTCTCGCATCACAACCGCCGGTTTGTTTCCTCCGCACAACTCCACTTTCCGACGTCAGTGTCCGCCACGCTCGTGTTCCCCTCAGAACAAACAAAAAAATATCGTTTCATTTCTCCAATGATTCGCTTTCTCGTAAAAACGTAAACGCTACGCGCTCTTTCTAATTCTGAAGGCAAGTTTGTACAGGGATTTTTTGAGGGTCTTTACAAGAAATTTTAGTCCGGGAGCCGAAAATCAGCCATAAAAGACTCGGGGCTGTCATGGGAATGCTGAGAAACATGGCTGTACACAGGGTGAACTGCTTTGTTGTCGTCTGGAAAAGTGTTGTGTCGTCTGGAAACTGTTGTGATGCCTGGAAACTGTGGTGTCGTCTGGTAACTGTGGTGTCGTCTGGTAACTGTGGTGTCGTCTGGGAACTGTTTTGTCGTCTGGGAACTGTTTTGTCGTCTGGGAACTGTTTTGTCGTCTGGAAACTGTTTTGTCGTCTGGAAACTGTTTTGTCGTCTGGAAACTGTTTTGTCGTCTGGAAACTGTTTTGTCGTCTGGAAACTGTTTTGTCGTCTGGAAACTGTTTTGTCGTCTGGAAACTGTTGAGGTGTCTGGAAACTGTTGAGGTGTCTGGAAACTGTTGTGGTGTCTGGAAACTGTTGTGGTGTCGTCTGGAAACTGTAATGTTACGAAAATTATGCTCTATCACAACTGTAGTGCCATAACACCACAGATTACACGTTTCTCTTACATTAGATTCTTGAAAGCGTTCTCGATCACTGCGATAGGCTCAACTCTCAACATTTTGCTCCTCTGCGTTAGCAAAATCTATCGCCAACGCGTACGGCGACTATTTAATTTCTTGTAGAGGGATTAAAGATATGATTTAAATTTAAACATTGTAAATTCAAACCCAACATTGTGTTCGCATCATCACAACATCGTAAAGTTGCTGAAACTCCAATTAGGGAACATGCATACGAATTCAAGTACATTTCACGGTTGCATCTCTTCGTTGTGTACCATGGATGATCGTAATCTGCATTAATTAAGATGTTACATCCTTATCTCATCTCGTCCAATAGCACTGGTTTTGTTTTTGTTTTATAAATTTAGATTTGGAAATGATACGTACATGTTCATTGCAGTGAAAAGGCAATACATGAATTCAGTTTCTTTGATATCGTGATCGTGCAAATTTTCGTTTTTCTCACTCGAAGGAAGGCAAAAATGCGAGACAATTGCGGCTGATCTTGATAGATTTACGCCGACGCCTGACATGAATTGACCGATGCAAATCTTGCGGAAGATTCAAAGCACTCGTTTCTTGTGGGATTACGCCGCTATATTTTTTGCTGCTAGAATTCTTTCTTTCGAAGAAGTTGCGTTAGTGTAAACCTGTTTTGCTGGATTGACTTTCTTCTAAGGAAAGTTATCAAGTTTAACCTTTTTAAAATAAAGTTATATGAATAAAGATCATTCAGTATTTGACCCCTTTGCATATCTGCCAAGTTCTGAGTGGTCTTTATTGACAAATTGTATATGAAAAACGGTCATATTTGAATGACAACAAGCGAAACTGCCGTGAAGTAGCAGCGCTTGGCGGACGATCGACTGTCTTGTGTTCAAAAGAACCTTTACTTTCTTACATTTCATCAGATTTTCTTAGTTGTAGTTTAGGTCGCATAATAATTTAATGCGCTCATGACCACGTGGATGTTTGGATATATTTCTATCTTGAAGGAATGGTCAAAATGTCTACTCTCTTTAGCACGCTTTAAAGACTTTACTGTCTCTGAGATGTTCAGCGCCAACGTTGGAATATTCTTTGGACCTCCACAATCCAAAACGCTCTCACGCTGTGTAAATATTACCTCCGATTTTCCCTCTCGTATTCACCATTCCACGTTTCCGGCGCCGTTCAATTCATCTCAGGTGTCGATAAAAACTTGGACTCGTCATTTACGTTTACAGTTCCACAGCTTTTGTGAGGTCGTTAGTCTTCCAGTGAATAATTTCCTGTCGAGCGCGTACAAAAACAATGAAGCGGTTTGTCTGACGAGTTCCTTAAATTCTAATTTCCCGGCTGCAGCCCCGGGCATCCATCACTGCATCCGCGCTATCGCTGCAGCTCACAGGAGCGCAGGACTTAGACGACTTGGAGGATAAGAGTGAACTGGATTACGAGCTCCCGTCAACCTCGGCCTGGGCCCTTCTTTGCTTCCTACCTGCTGTCCAGACCAGGACTGTTCTTTACTTTGCTCCCTACCTGCTGTCCAGACCAGGACTGTTCTTCACTTTGCTCCCTACCTGCTGTCCAGACCAGGACTGTTCTTTACTTTGCTCCCTACCTGCTGTCCAGACCAGGACTGTTCTTTACTTTGCTCCCTACCTGCTGTCCAGACCAGGACTGTTCTTTACTTTGCTCCCTACCTGCTGTCCAGACCAGGACTGTTCTTCACTCTGCTTCCTACCTGCTGTCCAGACCAGGACTCTTTTTTGCTTTTCTATTGTTCTTATCAGGAATGTTCTTTGTTTTTTTTCTGCTGTTCTAATTAGGAATATTTTTTGCTTTGCTTTCTACCCGCTGTCCAGACCGGGTTTTTTTTTTTTGCTGTCCATTTTGCTGTTCTGATAGAAAAAATCCGAGACTTTTAAAGTGTGAACCTCAGTTCGCAATTTCAGCATCAATTCCTAATGGAAATCACAACTTGTGCGAAGCATTGTTCACCATTGTTCTTTGCTCAAAGGAGAGAGCACAGTGTAACTTTCGGGGAATTTGAAAAAGTTCACAAAATTGCGCGCTTTCGATACTTGCCATGGACGAGCATGCATGGAATTAAAGTCAGCTCGGCTTTAGCAAAATGCAGAGGCTCGTTGCAGTGATGGAGCAACGGTTTCCTCCGGCTTAAGTGACGCTTTCCGAAGCAGGTCAGGAAATGTTTTCTTTGAATGATATCAAGCCATTCGTATTGGAGCTGATGTGGCTTTGCATATGTGTTATTATCGTTAGATGGTCAATTTTTTCATTGTTTGGTTACGATCGAGTCTGCTTCAAAAGACTATTTTCTGTCTTTCCTTAGTGATGCATGCTGATGAAATGAAAGTGCGTGCGTACTAAGTACTTCAACGCGCGCTGAAAAATTGTGCTCTTTATTTAATTTCAAATTGTGATCCACTAGTCGTTGCTGGATTTCTAAGCACGGTCATAAAAAGCAAGTCCTTGAATTTTCCTCTGTTACAAGCTATAGCAAGTCACTTCAGGGGGAGACAACTAAAGTATCTATGGGAATCAGCACTCCCAGGGGGACTATGTGAGGGCCCGAGCTAAAGGCTAGGTAGGCTTCCTTTTGTTGAAATAGAATAGGTTTTTGTTTTGTTACAGACCATCTTTTTTTCGGTTCACTGCTGTCCTGTTTTTCAGCTCCTACTACTTTCTTCTTCAGCCATGTTCTTGTTTCATGAACTTCTTTCTTGGCTTACTGTTTCTGTGCACCTTGTGCATAGATTCCACGTTCCCTCAACTCTACACTAAATGGTGCCTTCTTCCTTCAGAACATCTTTGTCGTGGTTAAGGGAGGCTTAAACTTTCTTCTATAATAGCTAGTGCACACGGCCCGTCAAAAAATGATAAGGGCAGATATCGGACCAACTGAGCTTAAACATGGCTTTCCCACGATTTCCCATGCTATTCTATGGCTTTCATATACTTTTTAAGTCTCAACTGCTGATATTCTATACAACCTAATCTAACCTAACCAACAATACACGTATCAGTGCATTGTTGAAAGCTCCTGAATTGAAATACAGTCGTCTGTAGTCATGTATATTTAACTGCAGTAATATATTTATCTTCCATACAGGTGATAGTCTCCGGCGTCTTTCTTGCTGTCGAAGTCTTGCTGCTTCTCTCTTGCGGTTGGACACATTTCTATCCATGGGAGCCTCTTTTGCCGGAATTTTATTCTGAAATGTCGTCTATTATCTCTTCGAAGCTTTTCAAGAAAATCACAATTTCGAAAACAATAACTCAGGTTCGAAAATCTTGGGCTTATACCCAGTGTTAGCCAGGTTACTGATCGAACGAATTTAAAACATTTCTTTTTGCATTATGAATTCAAAATATCAAAGCGACATGATGAATTTCAACAGAGAAAACTCCGTAGAAAATTTATATTCAAAAAATTAAGCCGATTGCGTATTGTGGATACCATAATCAAGACGGGGTCACGCGGACGGAGGGACGGACGTGGCTGCTTTTCTAATAGTGATAATAATTCCCTCCTACAAGCTATAGAAAGTCAAAGATGCATGCAGAATTTGAGGTCATTACTACAGTTCTTCAGTTTAATGCTGGCTTTTTGTGAAGTTGATGTGCATCCGAACTCATATCTCCTCATTCCAGTAGCTTCTTTTTCGCAGTTTCGCAGTTCCTTGCAAAATATTTTTATCAACATCTGTTCTTTCTCCTAATCTCTCATCCCCACTGTTTCTATAATGAGTTTCCTTTTAAGAATGTACTTTTAAGAACCGTCCGTCCATACCTGCGTAGCCGGAAGCATTATTCCATTGTCTAAGCTCGCACTGAAATCTGTTTTCGCCGTCTCCTCGCGAGCTTTGAGTGCCCAGGTATCGAAAACTGTCTTATTTTTTCAGGACTACTGCATTGAAATTCTCTTCCAGACACTCGTGACTGACACCTCTTGAATTGAATTATTTTGCACCAGACTTCATTTCTCGCATTCATTTTCACTCGAAGCATCATCCGACCCATCTGCTCTTTCTTTGTTAATTGCCGCTTGGACTGTTAAGGTTTCCAGGAAGTTCAGAACATGCGGACAAAATTATGTTTGATTTTATTATATACATTTTCCTACATGAAACATTTTTTAGCAGAACATTCACTGCCCTTCTCTTTCCGCTTTACGCCATTTATATCATCTGTAAACGACGAGTTAATTTATATAAAAATTTACTTGCTCGTTTCAAAATACGACCCTTTCTGTACCGTAGAGAACAAAATAAGACCCTTTCTGTACCGCAGAGAACAAAATAAGACCCTTTCTGTACCGCAGAGAACAA
>JACJUY010000790.1:148642-190375 GCA_014220935.1 Platorchestia sp. MABIK
CGTCCTATTCGTCTGTCCAGCAGAATTTTCCTACTAATCCCTGCAAGTGCGGACGCCCAAATTAATTTGACGTCAATTGAAACGCGGTCCTTTTGTGCTGTTGCTTCCCCCATTGATTGTTGTGATTGGTGGCTGCTGGCTGCAGCGGACCAGTGTCTGTTTACGTCCGCCATTGATCGAGTTGAACGAGCTTCCATTTATTATTCCCTGCGCTTGTTAGCTATTTTGACTTTGTAGTCGTGATTTGTTGTGTGAAGCAAAACGTTTTAACGCCATTTGTGGATTTGTGGATTTTATTTCGTGTTTTAGGCTTTGAGTTTTTTTTGCATTTGAGACGTTTCCATGATACCGATTTTATATTTTGTTGACCGCACTGTCTCCCCTCAAAGGGGAGCAACTATTGTATCTATGGAAATTAGCATCCCCGGGGGAAAATGTGTAGTCCCAAGCTAAGATTACGGTAGACCTTTTTGTCGAAATTGAACAGATTAGAAATTAGTTGAAATTATTTTCCTACTTCTGATTTTTTCTATAAGATCAGTAATAACTGGAGTATCATGGAGAATGAATCTAGAACACTTCGTATTTGTTACGATGATTTAGGATGTATCAGCTTCATTGATAAGATAGTGATTGAAGTAGATTCCAATATTTCACTCAAAAGGATCTTATGGCTTTAGGACTCTTCATACCACAAAGTTATTCAACGGTGCTTAAGCTTCTTCTTTCACAAGTCTCCACAAAAGCCATTCCAGGTCATCTATGACTGGGTATATCTTCCCTAAATTGAAAACGAACTCTATCTCTTCTATTTGAAATGTTGTCACTTTCGAGCTCGGAAATATCGCGTTACATCTTTGTTGAGGTGCAACAAGCATACCGTCAAAACTCGGTCAATTTTACGGGCATTTACGTAGTGCAGCCTTCCTCTTTCGAAGCAAGCTTCACCCTGGCGCCACGCACCCCTCAATCAAGCTGACCTAAATCCACCGTACCTCATCCATACTTCAATCAGGCGTATCCAGGCTACGTTGCTTGCCTCATTTACGTAGGATATTCTAATCCGGCCCACTCGGGTCGCCTTAGTGACGTCCATCTTCTCGCTCGGATTTGCGTCCCTGTCCTTTGTTGTCCGCTTTTATGGGAGACTCGGGTCGTAATTACCGGACCTGAAATACAGATGCCTGCCAGACATTGGGCTGCTGCTGGCTGCTTTAACACTTTAACAGCAGCGTGCGCCACCGGTAGCCACGAACGGAGGGGATCTTCTTAATGCTGCTCAACGACCAGTAGTCATAGACTCAGTTTTCATAAATACTGAATTAAAATTACATGAAGGTAAGATCAAGTTAATGTTAGCTAGTTTCATGGTTACTTACTGCAATTTATTTAAAATTTGAGTTAAACATTTAACTTGAGTTTAATAAATTGCGGTTAAAGTGTTAACTTTTTTCCTCCTGGTATGATCGAGACATTTCTTGGAATAATTGAGGCCCAACACCCGTTCTAAATGATAGCTTTTCTCAATGAAAACCGGAGGAGATCGCTTCTTTGTTCGCCTCGTCTATTTCCAAAATGAGATGCAGTTTTCGAGTTCCAATTTCATGCACCGTACTTTCTGAAACTTGGAGCCATTGTTTGCATTCTGGCGTCAAGTCCTTGTTGCCCTCGCCTATTCTGGAGGACATGGCTTCACGGCAATTTCTTTCTTTTTAAGAAAAACTGGTTTTCTTTAGGGAACGAGTCTAAAACTCTGTTTTGCAATGCGTTTTCGAACTCGGCATCACGTGAATGAAGAAAAACGGATATTTTTTGATGCCCAACAGGATTATTAAAATGCGACCACACTCGTGTAAACTTGTGTAGACGTAAAAACCGCATCTTGGTGATTCTATTGGTGCTGCTGGCACGGTTATGTCACTTTATTTTAGTGAAAATAGAGGTTTTAACATCAAGCTGGTTAGACTGATGATCTTTGAAGTTTTTGTAAAAGTAAAAATAACTTTAGTAAAGTTGGAATTAAGAAATCAAAACCACAGATACAATACTATATTCTATTGTATCTATGGAAATATGCACTCCCAGTGGGAAGATGTGTGGTACCGAGCTGAAGGTTAAGAAGACTTTCCTTTTATGACAAGAGAAATGGCTATTTGTTTTGTTACGGACCATCTTTTTTGGGCTCACTGTTATACTTGTTTTCAGCGTCCAGTGATTTCTTCTTCAAATTTTGTCTTGTTTCATAAACTTCTTTCTCAATTTACTGTTTTTATGCACCTTATGCATAGCTTCCACGTTCTCTCAACTTCATACTAAATGGTTCTTTCTTCTTCCTCTCTTTAGAACTCCTTTGTTGCGGTTTGGGAGGCTTAAACTATCATTTAATTCCTCTTCTCATATTAATAAATCTTCAAATCTTTCGTTAAGAAGATTTAAAAACAATTACAAATCAAAGCAATCTAGTTCACTGCGCTGTTGACGTCGCTTTGAAGAAATGAAGACCGTTGAGCGGAATACGTGAGTTTAATTAATTAACGCGCTGGTGAGTAGATCAGCTGGTGCCTCGACTGCTCGTTTTAGCTTCTAACACTTGTAGTGTGCTGTCATAATTTCTGTTCATTTTATCGATAATAGCACTTCAAAGACCTCCGTATTCCACTATCAGTCTTTAGATCAGGTTTCTTCTGTGTGATCCCCAAAATTCTCACGGTGAGAAACTCCCATTCCACGTTTCCAATATCAGCCTCAGAAGTCCATTATCAGGTTTCTTCAGTATCATTCCCAAAATTGCTCAGAAACTCTCATTCCACGTTTCCAAGTTGAAGAACGCTGAAGTTTTCAAATTTTGCTACGGAGCTGCTGCCACCCCAAAACTGCAGCATCGCAGGACAGACACAACAGCGAGAGCCAGGAACGTAGGGCTGCGCGGCAGCAGTCCTCTCACGTTCAGCAAAAACAACTCTCCAAATTGGGGTATCGTGAGAGACGCCGGTCGGCCCTCCGTCTTGCTCTTGCCTGCTTGTTTGTGTTCACTTTTGTGCCCCTAACTTGTTTCATTTTTACGATTTTCAAGCTTTTTGTTACACGGTTGTGAGAGTGAAAAGCAGTTTTCTTCAGTCTCGCGTGTCGCGGATGCGATGTCAAACGCTGGCGCTATTTTTTAAAAATTCGAACGAATGTTTGAACGGTGTCTCTTTGCTAAGCATTTTACTACTAGCCTCAAAATGATGTTTGCTTCTTCCGGAGTAATAAAAAGCCTCTAACTACCAAACAAGTATTTGTCCAACCAAGTCCAAACGTTGATAAATTACGTTGTGTGAGATCGAGTGAGCTTAATATACATCTGCGTGCTATAGCTGGCAGGTCAATGTTCTTAAAATTTAATCTCGCTACAGGATTGGAACCCGAATTTTATTTCAAACATTATGTTCAACGTTCAGAAAACTCGTTTTAGAGAAAGTAATTGCGTGAGTCGCATGAGCAATGGTTTACCAAGTTTGTTTAGCATGTCATTTAATTTCATTTTATTCCCTTCATTGCCAGTTTTTCAACCATCTTCTACTGGTGTTACTTTAGCACTGGTTCCTTCATACATTATTTTCTGTTTTGAAATAACTTTGGCTTAACTAAATCAGATTTTCATCTGCTATGTAGCACTGTGGCAGGTCTGAATGAACGCAGTTGCTCCTAAACAAAAAAAAAGTAACTATTCCCTTTATTTCATTTTTTGTTGAAAAGTATTACCCTCAATAATTATGTTGAATTTTATGAAATAGAAGGAAAAGGACACAAATAATTAAATCCAGCACCAATTGGTTCGTCATCAACACAATAAAAATCAAAAACAAAACAGCTGTGAATGCACTAGGCTGCAGAACGAAAGAGTGCACTTGGATATTTTACCTGCCGAGACAGATCTTAAAATTTGCAGCATTGCTGTAAAATGAAAGGCTCGTTTAGTTGACGAGTAGCGTAGAAATAAGATAGGATAAATTTAAGAGCAGTAGTTGAGATAAGTTTGCTCAATTTGCAGTGGGAAGCATCCTAACCTCGAGAATCCACATTCAACACCCATTAGAAAATAATGTCTCCCATGGTTCTGCGAATTTGGCCGCAGTGAGGCACTTCAAGGTCGATTTAGAATAGTTCGTTGCACCAATTGTAATGGTTGCAGCGGAGATCGATTGCAGCCGCTAAATATTCAGTGCCGTGAAATCTATTTGCTTCCGATCAGTGAAGTTAACCGACGGAATTACTGCAGTAGCCCCCGGTCCCACGGTAAATGAAAACTGCAGTAGTATCAGCATCACTGCATTACCACCATTGCACTCAACTGCAGCAGTACGGCGCTGATCGTTTCTAGGTGCAGGGGCTCTCATACTGGGGTCCCCAGACCCCCAGGGGAACGTGGCACCTAGAGAGGGGGTCCCCAAAATTCAACGAATTCAACAGTGGATGCATATATATATATATGTATATTCCAGAGGAGAACACATGTGAGGGGGTCCTAAGCTTATTTTCTATAATAAAAGTGGACCTTCGTCGAAAAAAGTTTCAGAACCCCTGCTCTAGGGCATTCCTGCCTCTTATGTGTACAAAGTTAACGTTAAGCCATGCCACTTTCCATCAATTCTATCGTATTATTTTTTCTGTTTCTCGGTTTTCTGTAACCGGAAATTAAATTTTACAGGTCTTCCGGTAAACAATATGCATTAAAGATACCGTTGTTCAATAAATTAAACTAGGATATCAGGTGGCAGCAATATTTTCAGCAAATGAATATTCTACGACAGTATATCCAACTTGTGCTGTTATTTCTAGTTTGTGCAACTGTGTCGACAGCGTGCGAAAAATATTCTTATTAACCGAGATTGCTCACGTACTATGGGGTGTATAACTATTTGTACTATGCGATGCATACACTGTTTTACAATGCGGTGTATTCACTATTTTACTATGCGGTGTATTCACTATTTATACTATGCGGTGTATTCACTATTTATACTATGCGGTGTATTCACTATTTATACTATGCGGTGTATTCACTATTTATACTATGCGGTGTATTCATCATTTGAAAGTGTGAATAATCTACAGCCCAAATTATCCAAGACTTTTAGTCTCATATTAGATGTCTACTTTACTGGAATTCTCGAGTTACACTAACTCCTCAGCTCACTGAACGCAAGCTTGTAGCAATCTTCTGTTCATGAACATTCGTGTGATTTCTTGATTTTGATTTTCCTTTTCCTCATCCGAAAAATCACTGCATCGAGCTAGAACGCACTGTGCTTATATTCCCTAAATTTGAGTAGCCAATGCTTCGTATCTGTGATACGCTGGTGCAATTGAAACCTTTGTGTTTCAATCCTTTGTGACTAAGTGTTTCTTAACCCCTGGGTTGCGTCCCAAAGTTGGGTCGCTAAGTGCTAAGGTAACATGTTTCCAGGTTAACACCTACAGTAACCTGTTTTCAAAAGATTAGTCATATTGTGAATGAAAATTTTTATTTTTGCCAGATTTTGGGTCACTGCCAAAAAAGTTTAAGAACCACTGGCACTGTAGGTTCCATTCAGAAAATGAAGAAGCATACGAAGCTCAGGGTAGTCTTGAAAATGAATTCACGTTTGCACGAAGCTTGTTGGCAATGCAGGCACGTTTCTTGGCTATCGGAGTGGAGGCATTACAGCGCACTGTTGGAAGCGAGTCGCGAAGCAGGAGAGAGGCGGCAGCTCAACAGGTGTTGTGGTTTGCAAAGGTTCCACGCCCCCTGCAGGGTGCCCTCCTTCATCGATTTGCGATACGGCACGCAGCGAGAGGCGCCGTTGTGCCAACATCTGTTGCCCGCTCAATTTTGCTGAGCTGCCAAAAGCTGTGACTCGCTGGACATCAAGCAGACAGTCTCCGGCTGTCGCTTGGTTCACACTTGAGTTGATTATGAATTTTTGAACGCATATGGAGATATAACTAATAATTTGTCTCCTACTGTAATAATGATACTGACTTTGGGCGCAAGGCTGGAGCGCTTTGCTATGTCAAACTTCGTGGTAAGGCAAACATGCCACGGAGCAGTTCTTAAAACAAAAAAAACTGCTGCTGCTGCTGCTGCTCCTCTTGCAAAGTCGAGCGTAGACAGATATTATTCTGTGCGCAGTAAGTTAGGCCACTACTTAGGATTTCTTCAACTAGAACTAAAAATAAAGTTTTTGCCCTTGAAGTCACTTAACTCATACGGGCCCACAAGTAGCTATACTCAAATGTGTCAATTGGATTAGACTTGAAATACCTTCTGTTGTATCGCTTGTGGTAAATTAATTCTTGTAAATTGTTTGAAACATATCGTACTGAGATATTTTTCGCAGGTGACACTTCAGATCTGAAGTTCGGTCGCACGTTAACGTCCGTGAAGCAGAGCATTACGTAGCAAAAATATAGTCTCTATTCTTTCCTCTCTTCTGAGATTATTCTGAGCATAAAATGGCTGTAAGCCGGGGTGATTGTACCCGAAGCCATACCTAGATTCCAGGGACTACTAGGGTAAATGTTACGGTCTTAAATTACGTGATATATGCGTTGTTATAAAGTTGCGAACGAAATGAAAGCTTATGGACGGGCTGCGGAAGAAGCCATTAACCCTTATTTAAGGTCCCTAACATTTGAGTTGCGTCGGATCTTCAACGCTCTTTAATTACATCGATTCCGTGAGTGTTTATCGACACACGTCTTCGCGCATCTGCTGTCTGCCGCTGCTCTGTTGTTGAGGAAGTCATCTCTTATTATTCCTTCTGTATTTTGATTTCCATTTCTATGTGTGCGGAGTGAAAGATCAATTATTTTCAACAAAAATAGACATAGTGCTTCAGTTGACTCGGCTAACACTCTTGTTGCTCTCCCATCACATGGCCTCCCATCACACGGTCTCCCATCACACGGTCTCCCATCACACGGTCTCCCATCACACGGTCTCCCATCACACGGTCTCCCATCACACGGTCTCCCATCACACGGCCTCCCATCACACGGCCTCCCATCACACGGCCTCACACCTCCCCTGTACCTGTCAACATCGCGCCTCACAAAAAAGGGGATTTTTCCCACCGTGAGCGCAGCAATTTTTCCAGCAGAAATGAATGTCTCGGTCGCTGGAACGCTTCCTGGTGCGCTTTCCGATGGTCTCTTTGTCGCCTTAAACTAATGTCCTCTTTTCTCAAGACTTCCGCTTGCCTTCCTGAAAACCGACGATGAGTTTGTCGATATTACAGACGGTGGCCGCATTTCTTCTATTAAGATTAATGATTTCTCTTGCAATTCGCCAGATGGAAAGTGGCTTTACGGACGGGTCCTTTTCAAATCAAACTTGAATTTGAGCGAGATGTAAAAGACAGTGAGAAGAATTTTAAATCGTTGTACAATTGTTTGCTGGGGCGGTATATGGAATATAAAAGTTGGATCATGAAGTTTTTTTGGATGTGGATTAAGCGTTGGAAATTTCTGACAGGCTTGCTAGTACATATTCGGGCGCTTTAGGAATAATTTAATTTCAGTGAAACGCAAATCAGTTGTATGAGGACATAAACTTGGGCTGAATGAGAACGACTTTCTTTTGAATTGAATTTACTTTCACAGACTGTATGTCGCGACAGAGCTTAGAATCGCATAGTTCAGTCTCTGATCATATGTTCTGATTTTCATTTAATTGAACAATTTAAGAATTTTTTGGGCAAGTGAGGATTTATGAATGGCGAGAGTAAAATGTTTACCATATTTAGGGTACTTTTTTGAGATATATTTTGTGGCCAGAAAACAAGTTCTAATAATCATCGAGTGATAGGAGTTGACCTTGTTCGCTCTTTAACAACTCACACATTCATTGTGATATCCATTGAGTTGTTAAACAAGCTTAACATTTTGAACAACAAGCTTAACTTCCAGTTGCCCCTTAGGAATGCCTTGGGAATTTGGAACACTGATGGCAGTTAGATATCACATAAATACTTAACGATTAGTACAAGTGTTGCTAACGACTTCTTCCTACCAACTCTGTAAAAATTATTTATTCAGATGCTCTCCTGCCAAGAAGAATTTAGTCGTACAACTTTACTCACGCCTAATTTAGCCCCCCGTACAAGTGTATATGTCTGAAACTGAAAAGCTTTCTATTTTGCCCTTAATAATGGGGTGAGTTGAAAGAAGAAGAGAAAGGAAAATACAAGCTCACTGACTTGTACAATATTTGAATAAGTTCTTTAACCCTGTTTCCTGAGAAGCGCTTGTTCCGTCAAATGTATCGCGCAGATGCAAAAATTTGAACTCGGGACCTTCTCGCAATTAACACGTTGACTGCGATGGGTTAATTTAACTGGTGTTCAATAATCAATTCTGATTTAAAATCAAACGTTGTTACCAAACTTTTGAACACCAAACATTAACTTGAACCATTGAATACCATTATTTTAAGAAAGATTGTTTGAATTTTTCGACCGACTCATCGATTGGTCGTTTGGCAGCAGGAAGAATCTACGCACGAAATCGCATCGCAAGCAACGGGTTAAGTTTGACGTTCTGCCCTTGCGTCACGGTGAACATATACAGTATATAGTTGCGCACAAAAAGTACCTGAATAATATTATTTTATGTAGGTGGTTCATTTGAGAAAAAATTTCCGAGCAGGTGAGATTTACTGTCAAAATAGGATGCTTTTTCTGCTTTGTGCATCATCCGTATACTCTTGTACAAAATAAATAAGAAGAGTGTTTTAATTCAAGAGCCTGCGTTTCTATTTAATTGTTGATTTATATTAGAATATGCCTCGTTTTTTGAGCTGATAAGTCCATCCTTACAATGCCAACCAATTCACAAATTCTTTGATTATTTCAATTCTGTATTTCATTTGTCAGTAGTGTCGGGGAGAAAATTTGTCCACACCCGTTTAGGTAAAAATGTAACCATTGCACTAGCTCGCTAATTGTCTTGGGCCAATCTGTTGCCCACTAATGAGAGGTCGCGTGGGTGGGGAACACACTTTGTGCATAAATTCCGCCTTCTCTAGACTCTATACTAAAAGGTGCCTTCATCCTTCCTCTCTTTGGAACACCTTTGTTGCGGTCAGGAAATATTCAATACGTCAAGTTCGGTGGGTTAAACTGAAGTTGAAATATTCAACTCATATTAAAGTTGATTTTAGATGTCAATTTTTAAAATAGCGAATATTAAACAGATTGCGATTTCATTTAGTTTCCATTATGCATTTATCGAAATTGAGTTAGTGACTGCTGGTCGGTCAGTGGCATTATAAAAATCCCCTCAGCGACCACCGATGGGTTACGTCGCACTTACAGTGTTAACTAACTAATGAAGTGGAGCGATTTGAGCAAAGACGCAATCACCGTCAGGAACACAACTCCCAACTCCGCTCTCCGGCGCAGCAGCAGCAGCGTAGCAGCGGCGGCGCAGCGGCAGCGTAGCGGTGGCGCAGCAACGGCGCAGCGGCGCTGCGCCGGCGGTGCAGCAGCGGTGCAGCGGCGGCACAGCAGGGGCGGCGCAGCGGGCAACAGTCGCTAGCTGGAAGGCCCGGACGCGGAAGAACCTCACATTACTCTGAATTTTAGACCTTAGGCCGGGGTCTCCTTAGAAACGGGATTCGAGGAGCGACGGAGAAAAAAATATTGTTTTTCTCACTAGGAAGCGTCCAACTGAAGCTCTAACAAAGCCAGCCTGATTACTGACGGAAGACAAACACCGTAAAAAGTGAGGTCGGCTCTCGGAGGTGCCTGCGCATCGACCAGACGACCTCCCGTGCTTGTTTCTTACGTTATTTTGTCAACACTCTTCCATATTATTACTATTAGTATTATTATTACCATTATTGTCAATAATTATAAAACCATAAATATTATACTATTATTTACGCTCTCGGCCAATCAAGTATTCTTTCACATGACAATTCAAGGCAGTCACTTCAAACGGCGAACTTTCCAAGATTTCAGTACTAGCTTCAGCTGGCCACGAACTTAAACCGCGACCATAAATTCTTTTTTCAATGAATGTTCCTTTCCAAGTTCCTAACTTATTGCCCTCAGGAGGATACAATTATTGCATCTATGGGAATTTGCAATCACAGGGGGAAAATGTGAGGGCCCGAGCTGAGAGTTAGGTAGGCCTTCTTTTTGTTTAAACAAAATGTTTTTGTTATGTGAAGGACCACCTTTTTTCGGTTCACTGCTGTCCTGTTTTTCAGCACCTCTGGCTTTCTTCTTCAACTTTTATCTTGTTTCATGAACTTCTTTCTCAACTTACTGTTTCTATGCCCTTTCTGCATAGATTCCGCGTTCCCTTAACTCCATGCTAAATGGTGTCTTCCTTCTTCCTCTCTTTGGATCGCATTTGTTGCGGATAGGGAGGCTTAAACTAACTAACTAATAATCTAATAATCTAATCCTAACTTATTGCCAAGGAAAAAATCTCATTGTACTTGCCCCGAACCTAAAAATTTGCTTTTCTTCTTTCTAAAATATCTGAGTTGCGTTGGAAATCGTGCGATATAGATGGAAACTCAACTCCCCAGACTAACATTACAGCCAGCTTGACATCGTGCGTGTGTCTACTGCAGTATTTTTTGAGTGAATTTTCTCTTTCTTACCATGTGATGATCGCCATATTCTAATTTTATTTTTAGACTTCGACTTGAAATGCTAAAAACCCAAAATTCTTGGTCCTGTAGTAAACATTTAAATGGAAGTGATTCCTCTTATTAGAGAATCTGTAATTCATTGCAGTTTAATTCTAACATTTCAGTGGAAAAATAAGGAAGTAATGATCAATCTCTTCTTATTCAGTCTTAGCTATTAACCCCTTCCCCGGCATAAATGTGTATACTCGTCTTCACAAAATGTTTTTTTTCAGTCGCGTCTAAAACTTTACCTACAAAAGCCGGCTACATACGTATATACTCTTCGATGTTAAGCCTTTGTAAGCCATTCTACGTGTGAAACGAGTATTTTCGTCAAATCGTTCACCTGGCAGAGGTGATAGGGAAGAGCTGTGGGATTTCAAGGACATTGTTACTAGACTTGCTCCAACAGCCATTGTCGTCGGATGGGTGTTGTTTGCATCCACATTTGCATTCATTTTTTTGTAGCATTTTGAAGTTTTACACCCCAAATGTCTAGTTCAACGGAAGATAGTGAATATAAACCTTCCCTCAGAAGCTTGAACACTTCTGATAACTATGCCAGTTCATCAGACAATGACTATTTCTCGACAAGTGAGGAGGAGGAGGAGGGGGGTGACTCGTTTTTGCCGACAAGGGTATTTTCAAAATAAGACGTTAACCGCAAAAATGGGAAGAAAAAATGATTACAAACTGTTTTCATAACCAGCATCAAAAATACTTTATAAAACCAAAATAAAAAATTAGTCTGAAAAAGAAACGTTTTTAACAAAAAAATTGTTGGGGAAGGGGTTAAACGGCAATAAGTTGAGGTTAAGAAAACATAAAAAAATTCTTCACGCTAACCAATTTACTATTTACTAAAAATGTCATTTTTCAGCAACGAAAACTCCTGTACATTCATTTCAAGTAGCATATGTAAAGTAAAACATGTAAGTTCATTAATCATGAAACTTTTTGAAATTTTATAGTGCACGCACCGCCCCTGGCGTGTGCAACAACTCCTCTGACCGAGTTTTGATGAATTTAATGAAAAACTGAAGTCGAAGGGACTTAAGTTTTAGGGTAATTCAGCACTTATACTTTGAATTAACACATTCCAACTAGTAAGCATTTCAGCGATATCAAACTGTTTTCCTGCGTATGATGCAATTCATTTTGAAATCGTCTGAAAATTTTTAACCCGTTGGCTGCGATAGGTTAAACTGAAGTTCAACATTCAACTCAAATTAGAATTCAAAAGGGGTTTGAAATTTTATTAATACCATACGTTAACTGGGTCCATTAAATATCATTGATTTTAAAATATGGTTATTCCTTGTTAAACGACCCGTCGATGGATCGTTTCGCAGCAGGAAGAACTTGAGCCCGACCCATCGATGGGTCGTATCGCAAGCAACGTGTTAAGGTGTAATGCATTCGACGCACGCACACTACATCGTCTCAGCCAGACAAGTTGTCAGGTTTGGTGACAAAGCGAAGGTTTGCCACCTAAAGGAAATTGGCCCTGAAGCAACATCTAAGAAGAACGGAAGATACTCAAGCCTCAACGTAAATTTTCTCAGCATAAATGTTGCAATACCTCGTGTGTATGTATGTCTATTTGATTTTTCAATTTTGATTTCTCTTTCACATTCGTGAAAGGTGACCATTCATTTCTTTTTTTTTATCTAATTACAATTTTTCGTTTAGTTTTGAGGTCGAAAGAAGAAAACTGAAACTTCACTAATTATATGCGCTGTGTCACTACCCTTATCAAATACATCTCCACTTGATAATCCAATCGAAATTCGCCAAGCTCTTATATTTACTACAGCTCCGAATGACTGTATTCAATGAACAGATCAACCCAAATGTTTGGCACGTATTCGTTTGTCCAAATTTCCACTTGAAGATCCTATCGAAATTCCCAACGCTCACAAATTTTCTACCACAGCAATTAAGTGTATTCCAAGACACAAATAAAACCAAGCGCGTATTCGTTTGTCCTGCTTTCCACTTAAAAATTCCATCGTAATTCACAACGCTCTCTTAATTCCAATCACTGCAATTAACCGCATTCCAAGACAGAATTAAAACGGAAAATCCCATAGAAATCGAGTATTCCCAAATTTTCTACCACTGCAATTAACCGTATTCCAAGACACAATTAAAAAATCGTGTGACACGTATTCGTTTGTCCTGCCCCCAGGAAGAGCGACAACGACGGCCAGTGCCTGACTGCGATGCGCAAGCTGCACCCGAGCTGCGCCGAGCGCCACACCGGCAGCGACCCTCAGCAGTGTCACGAGATCGCCAAGCAGTGCCGCGCCAGTGACTCCTGCAGGTAACTTGTCACTTCCGATCTTTGCTGTTTTAAAATGCTATTCCGACTGGTGGCTTCAGCGAGTAAAAGGGGATTTTTTCTCGTGCATTCACGGACTAGTGGCTTCAACGAACAGTGATTTTGACAAGTGCCTTCACCGAGTGTAGGGTGAATCCTACTAGTGGATTCAGGTAGTGGAAGGTTGTTTTGACAAGTGTCTTCACCGAGTATAGGGTAGTTCCAACAAGTGGATTCGGTTAGTGATAGGTGATTCCCATTGGTACCATCGGCGAGTAGAAGGTGATTCTGAGAAGCGATTTCAGCTATTGAGGGTGTTTCGGATTAATATCGCTAATGATTGATTGTTTTTATTATCGATTTCAGTTAATTTAGGATGAATATGGCTCATGAATTCAACTAGAAGCACAGGGTAGCTAAAGTTCATGCTTACTGAAGTTTAGGCGCAACTTGTTTTTGTCTAGGGCAGAAAAAATTTGATTCTGAAAACTATGCATCCTCATGGCCAATGCGCTTTAAAATAAAACACACAAAATACATACTAGAAAATTTGAAAGTCGCTTAGCGTATTCCGGAAATTTCTGAAACGCGGACGCTTGAAAATGACCCAGTAGTACTGAAATGATTTAACTCAACGCATCCCAAATTTTGAAATAGAGTAAAGTTGCATTAAAGAGCCCACGCAGTCAGATTTGCAAACATCCCACTGCCCTCCTGGCCGACTGACCACAACGTGTTTGTGCCTCCCTACATCTCTGGCCAAATCACCAATCTAGAAAGCAAACACGGACATGCTCCTCACTGGCCACCGCATCTAAAACTTGGAGCACCGCTGCCGCCACTCTCATTATTTGCACTCTTCTGCAGCATCACTTATTGAGGACCGGCTGCTGATTGGCACCAAACATGCGAGCGTTTTATTGCGGACTCGTTTAATTAGCTTCCCATTTCGAGCGCTATTCCAGGCACAATTGCAGCCAGCGTTGACTGGAGACTTGGCTTGCGCAGGCCCTCTCGATGACTATCACCATTTGGAAAAAATACCTGGAACTCTTTTTCTTGTTTATTGTGGTTACCTGCTAATTCGTTTTGGTCTTTCTTTGTGTGCTGAGGCTTTTTCATAAGTTCATTGTTTTTACTCAACGTCTAGTCAAGGTTAGCAAAAGCGAAAATCAGCTTCGGGATATCGGCTAAATGAATGAACATTTACGCACAATTGTATTATTGTGTGAGTAAAAATGAACGATTTTCGTTCAAACTCACTTTTGTTTTGTGTGAGAGCTCTTCACTTTCTTCATCCAATGTAACTTTTACTTTATTTAGATGCGCTTGACTTTTTATGTGCCTTGTTTTTATTTAAGGTCACTTTCAAAATCCGTAGAGATTGGAGCAGTTCCATGCTGCTCGGTTGTTCTCTTCTGTGGATTATTATTATTTCTAATGGACTGTTATTATTGTGATGTCGTGGAGGCGTTTCTGATTGTTCATAATTTCAATGGAATTTTGTGCTGCAACTCTACGTAAGCAATTAGGGCAACTCAGGAAGCAATTTACAAACGCTGTTTGATGCAGACGGGTGTAGCAACAAGCATTTAATTTTATTCAAATACAGCCGGAGAAAAAATAATCCAGGTAATATCAATTAGCTAATTGTATATGTTCAAATTCTATTTAGCTTTTAAGTATATTTTGTCCAGTGTAATTAATGCCTCTGGCAAAAACGAACGATGCACGCTTTCTATTCCGTAAGCATTTTCATCTTTCAGGATCATCGAATAGGACAATGAATTTTACTAACTTCACTACGTTACAAGATATTCCAGGCCATTTTTTCCTCTATATTACCTCCAAATATCCTCGTGGAAGCAAATGCTCGAAAACATCGAGTAAACTTTGAGATTTCTTAGTCCTCATTTTCTGTTTTTTCCTTTTTCACGACTAATTTCTTCTCGGCATTCCCAAAATGGGAACGTTGTAGAGATAGCTCCTCAACCGCTAACTTTCTCCATGAAGCACTTCATGAAGATCATTTCTCTCTTGTTACTCCAAATGTAACTTTCACGAGTGTGAGCTAGAAAAAATTTCCTCAATTTCCTTCACACGCGCCAATAAAACTTTTTCTAGACTCGCTCTGCATTTACTTCTCGTTCTAATGCTTCAAACCGAATTTCAACTGACGAGCTTTATCAATTTTTCATATTTAAGCTACATCAGACTTAATAAAAAATATTGATAATCACAGCGCAAGAAGACCTTGTGTCTTTTGTCCTTTCCAGTCTTCTTGCGCTGGGATTACCAATTTCTGAAATTGTTAACCTGAGCCAGCATTACTACCATCAGCCCTGAATTCTCGAGTGCTGACCGCATGCGACAGGTCAGAGACCGATGGCTTCCAAACTCGCGCCTCTGCCACACCTAGATTTCTCAGGGGAACGAACTTGATCGCTTTTATCGACTCCTATTGTTGCTGTTCCAATTGACCCTCGAAAAATGGCTTAGTGGCTTTATTACTATGCACTCCTTTATTTGAGAGCGGAAAACAACTTTTTATCGATGTTCCACCTACTTTTTTCCTTTTCGGGAAAAAATGCGTGAACGACTTATATCGTATAAATTTAGTCCAAGGATTTTACTGCAATGGAAATTACGAGTGCATTTCTACACTAGGGGGGTTGACCTTCGGTTGCTCTTTATCTTTTGACAATTTGACGCTTTGGACTATGTTCATATGGGCTATCGCTCTGGTTGAATGAATTTGCATGAACTTCTCAATAGTGCATTCCATTACACGTGCTGTAGATTATACCTGAGCTCCAGCAAGGTTTTGATCGGGTATTTAGACCTGCAAAATTCAACAGCAAACATTTCAGATTTTCTCACCTCCAAAAGAGACAAAGAAAATACGAAACATTAGTTCTGGTATTGAAAGTTCCACAAGCACCTATAAGCACATACTTAGATCTGACAGTTTAAGATTATCATCCACGTTTGTTCCGGGAGTCACTCAGACACACCGTGAACGCTGAATAATGGATTTCGCTCTTTGTTCTTTTCATTCGGGCTGTTGACTCGCTTCCCAACTCAACGCTACCACATCCCATTGTCCAATGATGAATCAACGGCCGCTGGGCCGTAGCTGCCGTTTGGAAGATATTGATTGTCTAGCCACACGGTGACATTTGCGTTTCCGGTTTTTAATGTAACACGTTAGCAAGAAAATCACTAGAGGACTTGGACTACCATTAGGTACAGTTCTCCCGACTGAGTGTAGAGCTGAAAAATAATTGTAATTGCAAGCTAAAATAAAACTGTGGACGGGAGCTATAAATCAAGTTGATTTCTCAACACTTCACCCTTGTCAATAAGAGACCCTTATAAAAAATAGTACTACACGCCATAATTACTTTCCAAGTAATTAATTTCCCTGTACCACCACTGATAAGGTATTTCTTAAAAACACAAAGTTTGTGTAAAAAACTAGAAGGTTGAAAAAGAAGTCATGTTTGACTTTTAAATCTCCGGTTAATCATATTTCCAACATTTGGCAGGAAAAGAATTTTTCCATAGTGAGGGTTTCGGTTGTCAAAAGGTTTGAGGTAAGCCCTCTTATTAAATCAGTTTACATTTTCGTCTCTCTCTCTCCTCCAAGTTCAGGTGGAAAATCCTAGAAATTAAATGAAAAGGGGATAGTAAAATGACTTAACAATGCTTCTGAATGATAACAGAACAATGGTTTTCAATGCTTTGTGAACTATGCTTCTGAATGATGACCGAAATTAGCTTTTAAATGATAACTGAGCAATGTATTCGAATGCTTTTGAACGATGTTTTCCAATGATTTTGAACGATGCTTTCCAATGTTTTTTGAATGATGCTTTCCACTGTTTTTTGAACAATGCTTTCCACTGTTTTTTGAACAATGCTTTCCACTGTTTTTTGAACAATGCTTTCCACTGTTTTTTGAACAATGCTTTCCACTGTTTTTTGAACAATACTTTCCACTGTTTTTTGAACAATGCTTTCCACTGTTTTTTGAACAATGCTTTTCAATGCTTATTGAACAATGCTTTCCACTGTTTTTTGAACAATGCTTTCCACTGTTTTTTGAACAATGCTTTCCACTGTTTTTTGAACAATGCTTTTCACTGCTTTTTGAACAATGCTTTCCACTGTTTTTTGAACAATGCTTTTCAATGCTTTTTGAACAATGCTTTTCAATGCTTTTTGAACAATGCTTTCCACTGTTTTTTGAACAATGCTTTTCAATGCTTTTTGAACAATGATTTCCAATGGTTTTGAACTATCCTTTCAAATACTGAATGACCACTACTTGCGGCAGGCACAAGCTGGAGACGTACGAGCGGGACTGCGCAGTGGACGCGATCACGGGCCGGTGTGCGGGTACGCTGCGCGACTGCCAGCACGCAGTTATCAAAATCCTGGGCACAGAACTGCACGCCTCCTGCGTCTGCAAGGGCACGGACTTCCTGCAGCAGCAGCAGGACTGCGACTCCTGGCATAAGCTCCTCTGGTCCAACCCCTGCGTCAGTAAGTTGTGATGCTCGTCGTAGCCGAATGGTTAAAAAACCCGCCCTTCCGGGAAGATGTCGAGGGTTCGAATCCCGGCGCTGTGTGGCGACTTGCTCCGTTGGGTATAGGGGAAAAACTCCAAGCACAATACCCCACTCTACCCAGGTGTCTGAAATGGGTACCGGTCTTGACCGGAGGTAACCGTCATGGCGTCCTGGTGTTGGTTATAAGGCATTTGAAAAACCAATGTGCAAAGTGATATGTTTCAAGTTTGATTGGAAATAAAGCATCTTTAGATGCCGATGTGTGTTTGTTTGTGATGTGACTTTGTGTTGTGCAACCCCTGCCTCAGTAAGTGGTGATGTGACTTTGTGTGGTGCAACCCCTGCCTCAGTAAGTGGTGATGTGACTTTGTGATGTGCAACCCCTTCGTCAGTAAGTGGTGATGTGACTTTGTGTGGTGCAACCCCTGCGTCAGTAAGTGATGATGTGACTTTGTGTGGTGCAACCCCTGCCTCAGTAAGTGGTGATGTGACTTTGTGTGGTGCAACCCCTGCGTCAGTAAGTGATGATGTGACTTTGTGTTGTGCAACCTCTGCCTCAGTAAGTGGTGATGTGACTTTGTGTGGTGCAACCCCTGCGTCAGTAAGTGATGATGTGACTTTGTGTGGTGCAACCCCTGCGTCAGTAAGTGGTGATGTGACTTTGTGTGGTGCAACCCCTGCGTCAGTAAGTTTTGCGATGAAGTTCAGCGTGGTGTACCACTGTTGCATTGCCTTCGTTATATTTTCCCCCAAAAAACTTGTGGTGCGGTCATCTTAATTTCTGGTGCCCCCTTTTCTGAATAAAACGAAACCAAATTTCCATTCGGGGATATTTTAGTTTCAAATTTAGAATCAAGCTTCAAATAGACTTCCGAATGCTTTGGAATATTGAAGTTGTTGTTCACTTTGTGCATCCATCGACAACGATATTTGATATTAAACCTTGAATGTCAGACTGTGTCGGGCACAACGCTCACTCCAGCCCAAAGGTAAAGCGATCTTTGAAATTGAGCAGAGCTTCATGGTCTGCTTTTCTCTTTACATGTCGCCCGTACTTTTGATGCACAGTTTAATATAGAAATTCATCACCTATAAAACCACTATTTTATTAACAAAATCAGCCCTCATGATGCGTAACGTTTATTTCCTATTCTCAGAGTTCAGCTCATTTTCCCTTTTGGTGAAATGTAGCTCATCACTGACAGATAACGAAAAAGAGGTTAACTCAAACTTTTGTGTTTAGTAGATACATAAACCGTCTTTATTTTGTCTGTCATTTGTTAAACTGCAAGTGAAACACCGTTTTTAAATTTCAAATGCTTTCTGTTTTTCCACTCTGGTTTACTATGCTCAAACTGTTTCATTTAAGGCGAGGAGTGCCTAGATTTATCATGTGCAAATTACACATGGGATAACTTGGTAAAACGTTTGCAATATCTGCGCAAAGTGTGAATCTCAATCTGACTAATTTCATGCTCGGCTTAATTCAGTATTTGTGTTCCGAGAAATGCTGGCTTGACTCGTCTCATTACTTCTTCTATACGACTCATATGAATTTAAGAACCCCTATTCGATCGTCCCCCAAAATAGTGCAGTGTTAAGGTTGGATATTGAAGAGAAAACGACTAACTTTGCTGTCAAGCTTACTTTGAATGAATGAAATTTGCAGCTTTTCAAACAATTCAAGTTATATTTTGAACAGATAATTTTTTAGAACACAAATAAGATTTCAGTAAGGTTTTGGTTGGGCATTAACTCCCTCGAAATTCAATGGTGAACATTTCTACCTTTCTACCCTCCAAAAAACGCAGAAAACATGACACGCACACCAGTTTGTGGCTCCGAATTCTCGTTAACCACGATACATGTAATTACGTCAAGGCCTACGAAGGTGAAGAAAGAATTTCAGACGTAGATAATTTAAAGCACCTGATAAACACGGTGTGTAACAAAACCCCATACTCTAGTGTCAAATGATAACAAGTCGGAAATTAATTTAGCAATTTTCGTACGATTTCTATTGTTTCATAAGTATCAGTGATGCATTTGATTTCATTTAATGCATTTGATTTCATTTTTGATTTCATTTAAGGCCAGAGTTTGGGATATCAAATGGCAGCAACTCAGAAACTGAAGTTAATTCAATTTTATTCGTGCGATTTCTATTGTTGCGAAAGAGTGTCTCAGAGATCCAATTAAATTTCATGTAATGTCAGAGTTTCGATTTTTGAAGACCGTCCAGTATATATTCCCCTGTTTGACCTTGATGACTTTGGGATTTTTGAAACCCACTGAATTACCCTGACCTTGATGACGCCCTTATCCAGGTCAGGATTTTTGAAGCTTATCCAGGTTAGGATTTCTGAAACTTATCCAGGTTAGGATTTTTGAAACCTATCCAGGTTAGGATTTTTGAAACCTATCCAGGTTAGGATTTTTGAAGCCCACCTAACCTAACCTGACTTTAATGACACTGGTGCTCCCTCACCCCAGTCGAGTCCCACCTGGAGTTGCGGGAGGAAATAAGGAGCGGAGCACAGCTGGACGAGGTGTTCACGCGTGCTCCCCAGACCACCTCCACTCCATACTCCACCTCCACTTCCACCATGGCTTCGGAGATTGACGGCGGCTACATGGATGGATACATGTACCACGGAGGACCTGATCCCATGGCTGGAGATCCCTACGGTCGAGGTACTTTCCCTAAATGTTCTTCCTGGTACCTTTAGACTCGTATATCAATACTGTGTTGATAAAAGCGTTTCCCTATCAACGCATCGATGTTTTCCTTCCTTTGGCCTGAGTGTCGTACATTTTCATACATTTTCTAACATTGCAAACTAACAGGGGGAATTTTTAGTTTGCGTTCAGTGCATTCAAATCCAGTCATAGATATTAAAGCACTTACGCTTGGTATTTCTTCGACTAGGCTTGACTCTTAATTCAAGTAATTTAAAATCTTCAGTGATATCATTTTCGTATCAACTTTTTGAGTATCACCTTGTTCTTTACCTGAATAACGATTAATGAGTAGAATCGGTGTCGGTTTTTTCTAAGGAAAACATTAAGGCAGTAATTTAGAATCAGTGACGAGTGGGAACTCAAGTTGTTAATTCTGGGACCCCTCAGGGGGATACAACCATGCATGGGAATTGGCGCTCCTAGGGGGAAAATGTGAGGGCCTGAGCTGAGAGTTAGGTAGGCCTTCTTTTTGTTGAAAAAAATTTTTTTTAGCGATGTTAAAGATCTCCTTTTTTCGGTTCACTGCTGTCCCGTTTTTCAGTGCCTACTACTTTCATCTTCAACTTTCATGTTGTTTCATGAACTTCTTTCTCAACTCACTGTTTCTATGCCTCTTCTGAATAGATTCCGGATTCCCTTACCTCAACCCTAAATGGTGCCTTCCTCTCTTCGAAATGCTCTATTTGTAAAGGTTAGAGAGGCTTAAACTAACATTTAACCTAATAATCTACAATCTTCCCCTCGCGTACTGTTTCTATGCACTTTCTGCCTAGATTTCGCGTTAACTCCATTACTGCATTACTGAGTCCTTAACTCCATACTAAATGGTGCCTTCTTCCTTTTCCTCTTTGGATCGCCATTGTGGCGGATAGAGAGGCTTAAACCAATTAATAATCTAATTTAATCTTCCCCCCACGTGTCCCAGGTCGTGGAGTGGCCCCAGCGGGGGTGGGGACCGGGATGATGGGGGGCCGGGTGCGGGGCGCCAACTTGGACTTCCAGAACGGGCGACACGCGGGCGCTGGGGGAGTGGGCGCTGGTGTAGGAGGTGGCGGCTTCCGACACGCACCCGCCCAAAACTTCGGACGCTCGGGCCCGGGGGGCATCATCGTGGGACCCGAGAAGCCCGTTGGGGGCATGGGGCCGGTCCGGCAGAGCAAGTGGGGCCGGCGGCAGAGCGGCATCCCGAGGCCCGGGGTGGAACTCGGGGGTGACCGCCGTCGCATAAACGTCCCGCTGGGTGCCACCGACATGGCGCCCAACAACGCCCTCGCGCCCTCGTACGACCGCCTCAACGGCGAGGGCGGCAACAGCCTCCTGGGCGCCGGCGCCCACACCAATGTGTCCGACTCGGGAGCAGGTCGGTCTTTGTTGTGTTGTGCCAGTGTATCTTGGTGTTGTTGTTAGTGAGTTTTGGTGTTGTTTTTGTTGTGTTGTGTCAGTGTGTCTTGGTGTTGTTGTTGGCGAGTCTTGGTGTTGTTTTTGTGTTGTGTCAGTGTGTCTTGGTGTTGTTGTTGGCGAGTCTTGGTGTTGTCTTTGTTGTGTTGTGTCAGCGTGTCTTGGTGTTGTTGTTGGCGAGTCTTGGTGTTGTCTTTGTTGTGTTGTGTCAGTGTGTCTTGGTGTTGTTTTTGTTGTGTTGTTTCAGTGTGTCTTGGTGTTGTTTTTGTTGTGTTGTTTCAGTGTGTCTTGGTGTTGTTGGTTAGACGTGGCGACTGTTGTGCTAATGAGTTGTCTTGAATGTTGTCTTTGCCATGTTATTAGTGAGTCTTGACGTAGTGTCGTGTTGCTTCGTGTGCTCAGCAAGTGTTGGTGTGCCCAGCGAGTGTTGGTGTGCCCAGCGAGTGTTGGTGTGCCCAGCGAGTGTTGGTGTGCCCAGCGAGTGTTGGTGTGCCCAGCGAGTGTTGGTGTGCCCAGCGAGTGTTGGTGTGCTTGACTCGTTCGGAAATGAAGTGTAGTCGTGCGCTGGATGGTAGTATGTGTGTACATTTAATGTAAGTATTGGTTTAAAATTTGTTTGTGTGTACATCTGGAGTAGTTATAGGCTAAATAGTCTTTGCATGTCTGCAGTAAGAATAAGTTTAGTAGTAGTGTTTATCCCCACTTGAGTAAGTTTTGGGTTTAAACAGTCAAGTACAATTGCATTTGAAGTCAGTTATGGGTTTAATAGTAGTGTACATGCATCTATATCAATGGTTCTCAACCTTGTTGGAGGTACCGAACCCCAAAAGTTCCCTACATGCATTCATCGCATCCTTCGCAGTTGGATAAGCAAAATGCGTTTTTTTTTCTTCAAATGCAAAACAAATGAATATAGCTATATACTGTATTAGTGCACAAACTGTACCCTGCCAAACCCAGGGGTTCGACACACCGAACCCCTGTGGTTCGATCGAACCAACCCAGGTTAAGAACCACTGCCGTATGTTAACTTGGGTCTAATTGTAGTGTTTCTACTTCGTCTATAGTGGTACTAACCATGTGTTTTATAAAACTAAGTGTTGAGTCAGATGTGGGCTTCGATTACCCAGATCTGGGTAATCGAAGCCAGTGGTTCTTAGAGGACAGTGGTTCTTAACCACTGCACACCAGCATCACAATTTTCGATGCAACAAAAGATGCACAAATAAGTGAAAAGATAAACAACACAGAGCTCTCAACACGGCTGTGTGGTGCCTAACTCAAGCAACACACGGCTGTGTGGTGCGTAACTCAAGCAGTACACAGCTGTGTGGTGCGTAACTCAAGCAACACACGGCAGTGTGGTGCGTAACTCAAGCAGCACACGGCAGTGTGGTGCGTAACTCAAGCAGCACACGGCAGTGTGGTGCGTAACTCAAGCAACACACGGCTGTGTGGTGCGTAACTCAAGCAGCACACGGCAGTGTGGTGCGTAACTCAAGCAACACACGGCTGTGTGGTGCGTAACTCAAGCAGCACACGGCAGTGTGGTGCGTAACTCAAGCAGCACACGGCAGTGTGGTGCGTAACTCAAGCAACACACGGCTGTGTGGTGCGTAACTCAAGCAACACACGGCTGTGTGGTGCGTAACTCAAGCAACACACGGCAGTGTGGTGCGTAACTCAAGCAACACACGGCTGTGTGGTGCGTAACTCAAGCAGTACACAGCTGTGTGAGCGGAATAACACAAGCTGTAACACCGCCCTTCATCGAAGCTCTGCAGCGGTCGCCGCTGCCTCTTTAAAGCTGCCTCACTCGGGCACGGCACACACCACCAATCGTCTGCTGGCGCTCTTAACCCTTCACCGTCTGCATTTTGCTACTCATATTACCGTTATATTTACAACTCATGTAACCGTTATATTTACTACTCGTATTACCGTTATAATTACTACCCAAATTACCATTATATTTGCCACTCATGTTGCCGTCTGCATTTTACCAAAGTTACCGGTCTCACAACTATCAACCCTTTACCGTCTGCATTTTGCTACTCATTTTACCGTTATCACAACCACCATCATACAACTAGCACCGGCATCATGTAGTCACCGACATCACAACGAGGAAGTGACTGCTAATCGACAATGAACTTCGAAGAACACATTAGGGGACAAATATCACAAGGAATAAAATACATAAGAGCTGTTCATGAAAGTGAATTTTGAAATCCACTTTGACGGTGAAGGGTTAAGCGCTCCAATGGAAAGTACCAAGAAACTTCCCTGCTCAAAATTAATCGCCTGAGCGACTGCGTGATGAAAAAATGCGAGTTTGTGTCAGCTGAGAAGGGACGTTTTTCTCCCACAACTCTGGACCCTGGAAGTATTTGTCCGTGTTTTGCATGAAAATTTAGTACTCATCCTTATATGCGAAAAATTACACGATTAAAATATGAAAGGCTGTGGACTCGCTGCGGCGTTGTGTATTGAACTGTGGTGAGCTTAGTTTAGCCATAGTGTATCCTTTTAATATCCTTAAAGCTAGGTATTTAAAATTTTCTTATGAATTTGTCTACACAATATTTTTGCTTTTTGAGCAATGCCGTCCTGTGCTAGACAGAGCAGGAATTGCTGCTACGAGGGATTTAATTGCGGCAGGAACCGATTTGGGTGTCTAACTTATACATAAATGAATGCATGGAACACGCCCTGTGTGCAGCACACGGTTATATCATTCATAAAACACAGCTGGAACACGACATCTTTTTTTTAAAGTTCGACTGGAACACTGCATCTTTCATAGAACACAACTGGAACTCTACATCGTTGATAAAGTTTGACTAGTTCGCCTCATCATTGATAAAGTACGACTGAAAAATCTCATCACTAAAAAACGAGAATATCAAGACCACATCATTGATAAAACACGACCGGAACACAACATTTCGACTTCTGCGAAGCGCATTCACCAACTTCCATGCCAGCTTTTACTAACAATCCCTCATTACAGCGACTCGCCCCACACAAACAAACACACACACACACACACAATAATGACTACGCACACACACACTTGCGGGCTCCAGTACGACTGGCCGCGCAGTTCATTACAGCCGTGAGCACTTGCAAGTTCTCTCATTGAGGCGCTTATGGAGTTTACAATAAGCGCTTTATTGTTGCCGTTACGGCGTTTTATGAAGGCTATGAGCAAGGCTTAATTAGAGCTTCCATTTCAGTGGATAGCTGCTTCATTGAAGAAGAGGTCGACGGCAAGTCTGTGAAGACCTGGGAGATCCCCATTGACACCTCGAGGCGGGTGAGTGCTTCTTTTTAACACTGTGACTGCGACAGGTAAAACTGAAGTTTAACATTCAACTCAAGACTTTTGTGTCAAGCAATGTTGGAAATAGCAAACGTTAATTGGATCATGCCTTCATTTAATATTGAAAGTGTTTGGGAAATTTGAGTTTGTGACTACTGGTCGGTCAGCAGCATTAGAAATGCCCTCCGTGGCCACTGGAGGCTCACGTCGGAGTCAAAGTGTTAACTGGTGATCTGCACAAGCGTGCGGACTCGCCGGTAGCTGACCGTGTCTTCCCAAATACGCCCGTGATTGCTTCCTTTGAAATGGGGGTTCTAATCTTATAACTTTTGCCGGTGTGCCTGTTCTGCTGCATTGTGAGAGGAACAGCTGTTTATTTAAACCTCATGGGTGCGCTTGAGAATGCAATTACTGTGATGGATGTACATTTATTGACTTGGAATTCATGTTTTAATACATTTTTAAATTTTATCTCGTGTAAAATTGTTGTTTTAAGATGGGAAATTCATGTAGAAAAATACACAGAATAGTTTTTTCTTATTCGTTATGAACATCGTTTTTCGGTTCACTGCTGTCCGGTTTTTCAGTACCTATTACTTTCGTTTTCAACTTCTATCTTGTTTCATAAACTCCCTTCCCATCTTTCTGTTTCTATGCACAGGGGATCGTGTGTGACAACACACCTCGTGCAAAGATTCTGCGTTCCTTAAAGTCTGTACTAAATGATGCCTTCATCTTTTCTCTCTTTGGAACATCTTTGTTGTGGTTTAGAGGCATAAACTAACTAATGTTGTGGGATCACAGAGTGCACAAGCGTATAATTTGCGGTAAAACAGCAATGAGTTTTTCCCAGAAGTCGAGTAAATGTAATTCTGAATGATCTTCATGCATACATCTAAAGTTTGCGATGTCCTCAAATACTATTTAAATTTTAAATTTCGAAGCAAATTGTGACTTTTTGTTCCACGAACTTATGCAAACGTCTTTGAAATATAATTTTAATTTAGCATTGGAAGCGAATAGAATTTAAATTCGCATTGCTTTTCGAATTTTTAAGGAAATTTAACATTTTTCTCCATCAAGTCAGGAAGAGGTAATTTAGAGACAAGTAAACTTTTGCATTCAAATGAATTCCAAAATATTTGAAATTGTCCTTTCGTCAGCGCGCGAAGTGAGAACACGCGTGCTTTAATGATTCTGTATAATCTCAGGTGATCAGTTATTGTATCAGCTATTCTGACGCGGTGAAGGTGCACCTTGTTTTTCCTTTGAAAACATTCCGTGCTCGTTGGTAGTTGCATACAATCAGTTTTTTTTATTTTAGCCGTATCCCATTATATCGCATAACATTTTCTTGAAATTAGCAGTTCAATTACAAGACTTTCAATCCAACTTTTTCGTGCTCGTTGGTAGTTCCATACAACGAGGTATCCCCAGTAGAGCAATGCTCAGGAAAGTAAAAACGTCTACCAATATGCCAACATCCCCTCAGTGAGATACAACGATTGTATCTGTGGGAAGTAGAGCTCCTAGGGGGAATATGTGAGGTTCAGAGATATAGGTTAGGTATGGCCTTCATTTTTTTTGAAACAGAATAGGTTTCAAAACCAATTTGAAACAGATACGTTTGTTATGGACCATCTTTTTTCGGTTCATTTCTTGTTTCATGAACTTCTTTCTCTACTTATTTCACTGTTTCTACGGACTTCGTGCATAAATTTCGTGTGGCCTCAACTTAGTACTAAATGGTGCCTTCCTCCTTCATCTCTTTAGAACGCCTTTTTTGCGGTTAGGGGAGCTTAAACTAACCTCTAATCTAATCTACTGAATTGTTTCTATGGACCTTATGCATAGATTCCACGTTCCCTTAACTCCATACTAAATGGTGGCTTCCTCCTTCCTTTCTTTGGAACGCCTCAGTTGTGGTAAGGAAGGCTTTAACTAACATCTAATCTAATCTCTCAATATGTCACCACATTTTGTGCGTACGTGCGCCACTACCCTTACGTGACTGGTTACTCCTAGGTTTTCAGAAGCGGGCACCTGTTTTCAATCCGTGTTTTGCAGCTGATGCGGAAGGGCGGCTGCTCCGACATGTGCCAGTGCAAGCGCACGGCCGACGGAACGAGGCCTTCCATGCAGTGCTTCACTCTCAGCTGTGTCAAGCACAGAGGTAAATATTCCCTTCAGTTTTATTCATACAGTATCAAAATCTGAAGGTAGGATTAACAGCACAGGATCAAAATCTGAAGGTAGGATTAACAGCACAGTATCAAAATCTGAAGGTAGGATTAACAGCACAGTATCAAAATCTGACGATGGGATTAACAGCACAGTGTCAAAATCTGAAGGTAGGATTAACAGCACAGTGTCAAAATCTGAAGGTAGGATTAACAGAACAGTATCAAAATCTGAAGGTAGGATTAACAGCACAGTATCAAAATCTGAAGGTAGGATTAACAGCACAGTATCAAAATCTGACGATGGGATTAACAGCACAGTGTCAAAATCTGAAGGTAGGATTAACAGCACTACTTTGAGATGGGATTTGTTCAAATGCGATTTGAACGGTGTTTGTTCAAACTGTGCAGCTTAGGAGTAGAATTTGTGAGTTTTGTCTCGAGCGTAGCACATGTCGGGTGCAAACTGCTTATTAGCGAGCGTCTCTCTCAACCGCTGAGTGCTCAGAGAAACTTGATTCTCACTCTTAAATTTACTCGGGAAACACAGCCGGACAAATCCATTTAGAATGGCAAGTGAAAATTACAGGAAAGCCACGGGTTGTTTTAGTATTAAAATTTGTTGGTGCTCTCATTCTTTCATGTTCGGAAACGTTAGTATTCATTTCGAGTTGAATTACAGTTACGAAAAAAATAAGTTGAATTACAGCTACGAACAAAATAAATCTAGTGGTACGAGTAGTATTGTGCACATCAATTACAAATGCACGAAAAATTTTTGAATTTGGGTTCCGTCAAGCTGCTGAAAGATATCTGGCGCGAAAATATTCTGATTCTGCTGTCGAATGTTTTGGCGGCTTGCTGTCAAAAATAGGCTCGAATTCGTGCTTCCAGCACTCGAATTCAAATAGAAAAATCTCATGGCCACTTTCACATCATGTACTGGTAGCAGGGGGACTCCTTTAATGCAACACTGTGCGCATTGGTGCTCTGGTGTTAGTGCATGTGTCTAACGAATTAGAATAGCGTTGAAAGATGGTGATCATGGAGGTCTGAGGGAATGTAGATCTATCAGCATGTCCTCTTGAAATAGAGAAAAATTTCAATTCGTGGATTAATTTTTTTGCAAAGCATTTCTAACAAGACTTCACCAAGTAGATGCCAACTATTTAAGCCTATGCTCTGGAGCTTGTAAATAATAATACGGTATGTATATACGAGACGAACATTTTGGCTTCACTCCGTATAAAATTTGATGTGAAGCAACGTCATTGTAAATAACTTTGATTTTGACTCACGTTGAAGATTGAGCGAGTAGTAAAGGGGTGTTAATTTGAATATTAACCCATCCAATCAGGGGTGAGTGTCACGTGATTGGACTATTGGATCATAGGAATTAGTATAAAGTCGAGCTTAACCTTCCAATTTTCGAGTCTTGGCCGATCTATTGTGTTTTTCCCTCTGAGAGATACAGATTTCGTATCAATGGGAATCAGCACTCCCAGCGGGAAGAGGTGAGGGGCCGAGCTCGAGGTTAGGTAGACTCCCCTTTCACTGATATAGGATAGGGTTTTCTTTTTGTTCCTTACCGTATTTTCTCGGTCTACTTCTATCTTTTTTTTCAATGTCTACTACTTTCTCCTTCAACTTTCATCTTGCTGCACTCACTTATTGCAATCTTGCCGTTCCTGCTTGCAGGCAAGATTGCAGGGTGAGAGGAACTCACATTACGCATAGATTTTTCGTTCCCTTAATTCCATACTAAATGGCGCCTGCCTCTTTTCTCTCTTAAAAACACCTTTGTTGTGGTTAGAGAGGCTCAAAGTGACTCATTACTTAATTTTTATTTTAGTGAAATTCCCATTGTCTCGCATAACATTTCCCTGATATTAGCGGTTCAATTCCTAGACCTTCAATCCCACTCTCATAGGCGGCACAGATCGTAATTGAAATAGTATTGAAAAACTAGAAAGTTAATAGCTCCCACAAAAAAAAGACATTGGCTTGTAGGCAGGACTTGTATTTTTAACCGTTCGTTATTTCTAGTCTCTGAATTACTTTTCTTCCAATAAAAAACGAAATGCATTTTTTGTTCGAAACACTCGGTACTGAATATGGCTGACGCTCTAACCTTTACCTTACCCCATCGGCTGATGACTCGTACAGCTATGTCAGTAATTAACACCTTCCCGCGTATTGGGTCATATGTGTGCCATTAGGTAAATTACTCATTCACGTACCGGGATAAATGAATGCCATTTCATTTTTCCGTGACATTTAAAAAATAACTAGCATCAAGTGAGGTGAAATGTTATCGTGCAATATATTTTTCACATCTCTTAGGAAGGATGATAACGTATTTGAGCAATTAAGTCGATTTCCCTCATCCGCAATTCACAACCTAGCCAACCAACCGTTATCACGCGCGGAAACGCGGTGAACGTGTGGAGGTTTGCCTTATCTCTTGGATCCTCCAAGCCATAAGTCCGTTTTGATTTCTGTTCATTTTCAATAGCAGTGTTGAGGTTTCTTCGATGATCTCTCTGCGAATGTGTATTGACAGTAAAGAATTGTGCATCATTTATGTAGGTCCATTGCAGACTTGTTTTCAAATAAAGATGTGCTTTTGATTCGTTCCGTCAGAATACAAGAAGGAAGGTCAAACAATTTTGTGCTGTGTGTAAGCCACTTAAATACTTGATCTTTAAATAGGATATAGCCTTGTGTTTGTTTTCTCTGATCGTGGACACTGCTAAAGTTTAATTTACTTTCCACTGTTCTCACTTTGCTGAACATATTCTCACCGCTTCTTTTGTTTTCTGATTTAATTGTTGATATTTTCTTACAAAAGATCCGTAATATCATGCATCTTTTAACTACTCGATAAGTATCCCAATTTATGTTTATCTCCCTCATTTATCTCGTAGATTAACACAGCAAAAGTCTCCTACTCCCTCCATGAGGCGTCACAGATGACCTCTCGAAAGTCACCCCATACCTTTTTTTAATAAAATCCTTTATTCTAGTTTATTTGGATAACATATGAGTACGGTGTTTTTATTTGTTCAAAACTAATCCTTAGTCGAGAGCACTTCCTGTCAGAGAAGTTAGAAAGCACTTCCGTATCCTCCTGCATGACACTAATTACTGTAGGTGCACCAGTTCTGCAATATGCATGACCCCCTCGCGCGTACGCGCTTACGATGTCCGCAGGTTCGTAGAGTGCAGCGGACAAATGGATGATGGTTCCACTTCTTTAGCGTTACCCAGTCTAACTTTTTCGCTTCCTGCATGTATTTTATTTGCCGTCTAAGCGATTTAATCGCTTAAACTGCTTAGGCGGCGAAAAAATACATGCAGGCAGCGAAAACGTTAGACTGCGTAGTTTTCCCCCACTTTTGTTTCGGCAACAAAAAAAAAACGAACTCTCAGTTTTTGAATTTCGTGTCCAATTTGATTGTCGTGTTACTACCACGTACAGCTGGACATCTTTTCAAGCTGTCACTACGAGTCCGTCGTGCCAAAGTTGTCTGTATTTTTTGTATTTATTATCTCAATGTGTTTTCATTCGCTGTGAACAATTTCTCAGAAGCAAATAGGAAAGTATTAATTTTGTCCGTAAGTCACGTATGATGGAATGAGAGCTTCATCCAAGATATTGATTGTATTAGCTTAATAGTATCATCTGTCAAGTTTTACTGAAAATTGTTCCGCTAATTATAAATTATTGTAGCACACTTTATGGACGTGTCAAGTGGCATGAGACTATTATTAGTTAAAAGTTTGTTATTTCAAGATTCTTTTGATTGTTAAACGGACCTACGCGCATTTTTTTACTCATGCCGAGCAAAGCGGTCCGTCAAGTCTTATAATTTCATTAATTGGGAATTGGAGCTTATTTTATGGCATCAAGTGCTTTCATTATGTATTAATAAGCCGCTAAAAGAATCAATTTTCAACGGGGTTTGAAATTGTACTTAATTAATACTTTGGATGCCAGCCGAGAAAAACAAAGGTTTCAAGTTCAAATTTCGATAGTGAAGAAATCCTTTTTTTAATTTAGGAGTCACCAGCATTATTACCCTCGCGTTTGCACTAGCTCGTATAGTTTAACAGGTAAACTTTTTCCCCCACTAACTTAGCGTTTTTTATCACGCACGCGCACAACGTTTTTCCATGTTCATGATTTACTATGTGTATGTCAAATTAGCAAGAAGCTATGTACATAAGAAATTAGCTCTGAGGGATCGGTTCAAGTTAAAGTTCAACATGAAATTCAAATTTAAGTTCAATACACACAGAAAATTTTTACTGCATGATAAACGGGCAGCAATTAAAGAACCGTCACCGCTTTGGCGTTCAAATCTGTAAGACACAATGATGGTGATGCAGTAGTACGACCAGTACGCGAGCTCTTGCCTCATAAAATCAATGAGAAACCATGAGACACGTCTAGTTCTTTAGATCTCAGAGGGACGCTCGTTGGCCCTCGATGCGAAAAAGCCTTGTTCGACCCTAGAAAGTTGCGTCAACTTATGCAAATGTGTGGGTGGCCGACGAGTAAGTGGATCTTTGTGAACAGGCTGCAACACGACCACTGCTGTGTACCCACACAAGGCTCCCTACATTCAAGCGTTCCGCGGCCAATGTGTCTGCTACTCGGGCAAATTCATCTGTCAGCGCCCCGCTCCAGGTAAATTGTTCTCTACTTCTAGCTAGTGAATGTGCACTCTTCTCCGCCCTCGCCTTTTGTCAAGTCCAATAAACCAGCAGGTATGCGCTCACATTTTGCTACTGAGTTCTTCCTCTCTTTCCTTTTTGATTTGTTATTATTCACTTCTCCTTGTTTCTTATTGTGGTAAGTGTTTCAGAGCAAGCTCTTTTCGTTCTCTATACTCGAATTGGTTACGCTTTCATTCGGAAGAGCATGTTGTCTTGGCGAATTGTTTGACCTTCGTTCACAGTGCGAGACACTTAATGGGCCTTGTGTCGCTCTAATTATTAGCAACAAACTACTGAAATTGAGAGATCGGCATCGCTAAATCAGTTATTTGGACGATAGCGTGCATGGGTGTGAATAACAAAAAGACCGATAGTTCTTCTTGCGGATTTTCTTGAGAAAAAACCATGGGGGTTCGGCATCGTGCCAGTTGTCCAACACTTTTTATCCAGAGACCAAGGTTGTCGTTCTCTTTCAGAAATTACTGCCACCAGAACCGTCGGTTCTAATTGCACACCTTTTCCTGAATGTCTGCCCTGTATTTCATATTTCAGATGAAGTTATTTTCTTACGTCATGCTGTTCTTGCTTTTCCACTCTAGAGTTCAGTCTCCACTTTTTCCTCCTCTGTTATCAATTTAAAGAGTTCGTCTTCAGCATCTTATTCTAGTCAGTCTTTCTTTATGAAAAGTTACTTTTTATTCGCTCTTCTCCGAGTTACGTGTTTTTATTCTCAAACAAATTTGCGCAGTTCAAAACTGCTTTTTGTTGTTTTACGATTTGTAATCTTACAGACAAGCCAAGAAAATATTTGCCTGATTGAGCCCTCACTCTTCCGATATTCCTGCTTTCTTCTACGCCTACTACAACGGGTTTAACAGTACGATTTTAATTTCTTTTGAATCCACAGATCAGTTCAAACCTGGGCTCGGTGTGTACCTCTTCCTGGGCTACAGCCACGACGAGATGGAGATCATGAAGCCCTACACGCGCATGAACGAAAATGAGACGCTCGAAGAAATCGGAAAACTTCTCAAAAGAAAATACGGCTTCAAGGTAACAATAGCAATGTCAATGCTTTTCATTTTTTGACGTTTTTTGATGTATAACTGATGATTGATAGATGATGTTTTTCAATGTTGACGAGAGGATTGATAGTTGAAGTTCTTCGATGTAGACGATATGAATTCATTGATGGAGTTCTTCAATGTAGACGAGGTTCTGTCATGACTCCACCAGGAATCCTGTGCTAGTTTGCTCCGCGTTCAAAATCCATTTGACTTTCGGTATGGAATGATTTACCCTCTCGAAGATCAATTAGGAAATTATATCGTCTCATTTTTTTATGGACGTCGGCAAAAGAGTTGCGAGCGAATGAGGTCCATACACTGTAATACTGTGTAATACTGATATTTACTCTTTAACGTCCGCATTGTGTACTCATATTACCGTTACCACAACTACCATCACTAAACTGGCACCAGCATCATGTAGTCACCGACATCACAACGAGGAAGTGACTGCCACTCGACAATGAACTTCGAAGAACACATTGGGGCACAAACAAATCTCACCAGGAATAAAATACATTAGAGCTGTTCATGAAAGTGGATTTTGAAATCCACTTTGACGGTATAGGGTTGAGAGTAATGTAACCCTCAAATTTGCTACACTGTATTCAAGTACTAGCATATTTGACCAGTTCATTGAGTATTATTTTCGGTCTTGGAATGGCGTTTTGTACACAGAGATTTTCTGCCTATCGAGCGTATGCTGACTTACGAATCTCTGTCATTGAGGCTTGAGTGCTGGCGAAGGTTGAATTGATTCTTGATGGACTGTAAAAAACTTGCATCTCTGCAGTAAGGTCCCGAGTAATAGATCCTTTGACTTGTTTTTTTGTAAACTTTCATGTGAGAATTTATCACAACTATGAGGTGTGAATGTGCATGTCTAGCATAGCAAGGATTGGTTTCGATTAAATTATTGTCCCTAAGTGTAACAGATAATTTCTCTGGATTACATTTCACATCACTCAAGTTGTTCTAGTGAGAGATAAAAGCATTAGCCGAATGCATTGTTGAAAGTGAGGTACATGTGTGATTTATTCGCATTAACAATGTTAAGTAGTTCTTTAAACGTCTAGTTAGCTCAAATGAAGCTAAGCTTTCTCACTTGGCTGCATAAAAAGTTTAGAACGATAAACGGTTTGATTTGAAAAAATCTTATAACCAAATGGAATTCAAAAGACGTTCAATCGCATGAATGTATACAGCTTACTTTAAAACAATACCATAAAATATACTATACTATATAACAAGCTGTATAGAAGTCTATGTTTTAGAGCAGATGTAGGTATGTGTGTTCAGTCTTAAAAATCAAATGTAGCCTGTGCGCAAGATGCCAAAGTACTCATTCAGGCTCACGAATTATTTATTATAAACTGTTGCCACGGCCAAAAAAATTTATTTTACTGCACTTTTGGTAATTTTCACCAGTCCAAGCTGCCATATTTTTTTCTTTAATTTCCATCCACGTGCACAGTACATTAAAAGAGAACACCGAGAAGCTAGTTTTGTTATATTATGATCCGTGTAATTGATTTGCACATTTTCTCCTAGTGTAAGCTCGTCCTGAAGAAAAAGATTGACCAAAACCTGATCCTGATGCCCGAACTGGACGACGAGGAGGACGAAGAATACTCTGATCCGTACCACAAGCACCGACGTGAACTGGTAATTCGTATAATGAATGGTAGAGTGTTACGATAGCCGGAGTAGACGTGGTGGCCAGAAGTAACTAAGAACCACGGAGGCAACCACAAGGGGATATGATAGCTCGACTGTATCCGACCTACGGAAATTTGTATAATTCGTATAATGAATGATAGATTAGTATGGTAACATAAGCAGGTGTAGTGGTCAGAAGTGCCTTACAACAGGAGTGTGGAGGCTACCACAAGGAGATATATTAAACTCGACAGTATTCTACCTACGGAAATTGTAACCTGTTTCAGATGGTATTTATGACAGTCGCCAGGTTTGAAAATCTACACTGGCTTGTAGTTTCAGGAGGTCGCAAAGCTCTTTTAAAGTGTTGATTACTTGGGCAGGAATTTTGGTTATTAAACCAAATTTAGTGTGTTCCTTCCATATTTCTTACCAAAATTGTAAATTACACCCAAGAATTAAACATCGCAGTTATGCACATATTTTCAAGCTTTAACGCCTGCGTTGGTCAACTTTCTGGAAAAAATGAAGCTTGTGTTTAAATCAATATAAATAAAGAAATTATACTTTTGATTGACTGTCGTTCAAGTTTCAGAAACACTATGAAATTTCAGCGGCAGGAGTAATTTTTGTTGAATTTACAACGCATTTTACCGTTACTGAGTGAACATATTTTTACATTCAAACAGAATTCGTAAGTCATTTGTCAATTGGAAATTTTTTTTTTGCAATTATATATGGATGAAATTTGAAATTATGTATCAAATATTACACAGGCAGAATCGTATATTGTCTATCAAGGGAAACGGGTGCTTAGCAACTAACTGATGATGGAGATAAACAAAATTTTATCAATGAATATTCTTCGCTTTTTTGTGGTGTGCAGCATTACCTCCTTCCCATAACATTATCTGGATAAGAAAAGCAAATCAATGCAGTGTAATTATTATTAGAGACGATAAAATTATAATTAAGCACTTAATTGTCCTAAATTTATTATTATCTAAATTATCCTTGTGCTCGCGGTGGTACAGTGGTTAAGGGATCGGCCTGGCATGTTGGAGGCCCGGGTTCGTATCCCGGCAACGGCGATTTTCCCCGTTGGGTATAAGGGAGAGCTCAAGCACAATACCCCACTCAACCCAGGTGTCGGAAATGGGTACCGGCTTCACTGGGGAACCGTCATGGTGTCCTATACATAGTGTTAGTTATAAGACATTTGAAAAACCAATGGTTAAGGTCATATGTATCAGGCTTGATTGGAAATAAAGCATCCTAAGATGCCGATGTTTGTTGTTATTTAAAACTTCTGAGCTTTGAAGCGTTCTACTCAAAGAAGTTTTTTTTCATCTTAAAATGCGATGATTTAACGTGATAAGAAAGTGGTAGGTTGCACACTGAGTCGAGTACGAGGAACTGAACGTAAGTATTGAATTGTTATGGCTTGACAATACTTCAAGAAACTCAACTCCACCGTCGAAAATGAAGAGTTTTATTGCAGGCTTCAAGTGACATGAGTGCTCACGGTTGAATTTACCTTAACATATTCTCAAATTAATATTGCCCCGCCTGGAGTTATTAATAACACGTGTTGCAGTAGTATGTTTCAGTATGGAGAAAATTTTGCTGGCTTCTCAGAAAATTGCATCGTAAATTACTGCTCTGTTTCGGAGGAGGTGAAAAAAAACGAAATCGGCCACAATTTCGCGAACTTCTCACGAATTACATGTTTATTACATGTTTAGTGCAATGCGTACTCAGAAGCAAAGATTATTAAGGTATCAATTCTTATTTAGCAAGAATATAGTACTTCTCAAATAAAATCGACGTACGAACGAACCAAATAACTCATAATCTATCTTTTAAATGATTCTTAAAAAGTTTGCAGATTTCGCTTTTTGACGCATGCGCGCCTCCATAGTTGAATTTTGGGTCTGGGTTTATGGCGACGCGGCCATAAAGGTGAAATTTGCGGATGGTAGTCATTACGCCAGAAAATTACGCAAAACAGATGTCGTAGATCGCAATGAGACTCTTAACCCTCTACCGCCTAATTTTTCTACTCATATTGCCGGTATTATAACCACCGTTATTAGACGTGGCTCTAGCATCAGGTTGTCTCCAACATCACATTAGAGACGAACTGCAACTCGGCAGTGAACTTCAAAAAATACATAAGGGCATTTACTTGACGAGAAATAAAATATACGAGCAGTTTTATTGAGTGTACCATGTGAGGAACGTGAGGCGGTAGAGGGTTAAGATACTTAGGATAAGCAATAGGTTTAGGCAAGCTATGTTCGTCTATTCTATGCTAGAGGGACTGGCGCCTCGAGGGAAACTGTTTAAGTTGCCTCAGCTATTGCCTCTTTTCGGCTTTGTACTTTTGTTATTTCTTCACAATCTTCTCTTCCTTCCTAACTAGCTGTTTCTACGCGCAGAGGATTATATGTGGGAACGCATCTTGTGCTTAGATTCCCCATTTTCTAGCACTCCATACTAAATGTCCCCTTCCCTTCGCGCCCTTGAGGTCGCGTTAGCGGTGATTAGAAAGCTTTAGCCCTTTAACCTCGGAATTTTTGTACTGAAATTACCGTTATCACAAGCACCGTCACTAAACTGGTGCCAGCTTCTGGCAGTCGTCACCGACATCAGGATGAGGAAGGAACCGCCACTCGGCAGTGAGCTCCAAATAGCACCTAGGGGAACTAATTTAACGAGCAATGCTATTATTTTCGAAAGATGACCGTGGAGTCCTCTTAAGCGATAGAGGGTTAACCTTCCTGCCACCAAAATAATAGCAGTAACTCATAAGGAGATTGAGTCTTCATCGTGGATGTTTTTCAAGACGAATCCCCCTTAAGGGATACAACTATTGTATCTATGCGAATTAGCGCTCCCAGGAGGACAATGTGAGGGCCCGGGCTGAGAGTTAGGTAGGCCATCTTTTTGTTGAAATAAAAGGTTTTTGTTTTGTTGAGGACCATTTTTTTTTCGGTTCACTGCTGTCCTGTTCTACTTTCTCCTTAAATTTGGATCTGGTTTCATACTCAATTCTCTCAACCTACTAATTCTATGCCCTTTCTGCGTAGATTCCGCGTTCCCTTGACTTCACTCCAAATGGTGCCTTATTCCTTCCTCTCTTTGGATAGCATTTGTTGCAGATAGGGAGGCTTAAACTAACTAATCATCTAATTTAATGATCTTTTCAGGACGAATGCACGAAGCCTCTTGAGGAACTGGCGCATTGGATCAACCAGAACCCGCGCGACAATGACCTGCACACGGAAGCCTACCTCTCCATGTTCATCCTGGCGGAGGTCCATGTCAACATCTCTGAGGCTCACGCCTCTGGTCTGTCCTTCACGGTACGGCTGGCCGCCATGTCGGGGGCCATCACCACGGCCATCGCTTCCGTGCCCGTGTCCGCCGGCCTCTACTGGTCGTGGGCCGTGTCGCATGCCGAGACGGCAAACATCATCTAATGAAGTCGGGATTAATGGTTAACTGGCCGTCTATGTTCTGAATGGTGTCATTTGGAAGTGGAGATAAATGGTTGATAGTTGCTGGCCATCTCGGGATGTGTTCGGACTGGTATCATTTGGAATGGAGATTAATGGTTGACAGTTGTTGGCCATCTGTGTTCTGACTGGTATCATTTGAAATGGAGATTAGTTGCTAGAAGTTGTTAGCCATTTTGAGATTTCTTCTGATTAGTATCATTAGGAATGGCGATTAATGGCCGACAGCTGCTGGCCATCTCTGGACTTCTTCTGACTGGTATCATTTGAAATAGAGATTGATGGTTGGCAGTTGCTGGCCGTCTCGGGATTTCTTCCGGCATTATCCGATGGACGGCAATTTCTTAGAATGACTTCACTTTGTTTAGGCCAATCAAGGATGTGCTACCCTCTCCTCTGAAACCATAAGTATCGAATGCGGCATTATGACAAACTTTTCAGTTACCGTTAGACAAAATCTAAAATCCGTTAATTTGTAAGACTTCACAGCTCGAGGCATTAAAGCGAACAATTTTGCTGCGTTAAATTCCATGAACATGCTCCTGAATTACGTGCAAACATATATACGCTATCTTAAGGCTTTGATTGGTCACAAGCTATCTTCATTATGCATGAAATCTAAAAAATTTTCTTCTAAGAGCCTTGCTCTGCCACTATAGGGAGCGTCTGTTTCACTCGTGTCATTAATAGATATATAAAAATGTAATTAGCTTGGAAATTTTCAAGGTGGTGGAGAAATATCACCTTGAGTAGAATTCTTACAGCTCCTCTATACCGCGGTCAGCTAACATTATTCATTCATTATTCCATATTCATTTATTTTTCTGTTACTTTTCAGTATGGATTTTCTTCATCCAGGCGAGTTGGGCATGAAAAATTCGTGGCCACGTTTCGTTTAACATGACGATGGAATTTGAAAAATATTGCTTCCAGACACCTGCGTCTGGTGCTAAATAAATCACGGGTGTGTTGCAACGGCGTTGGTTTAAGTTCGAAAAAACACCATCATTGAGAAAATAAAGAGAAGCTGTGCTGCTCGAAATATGTACGCAGTGTTCATTTTCTTCAAGGGCTAGCATCTGAAAATTTTGTTCGTCACTGAATTCGGTCTATTAATATTAAAACACTTAGTAGTTAACCGACATCATGACTACCTGTGTCTCTCCACCGTCTTTTTTCAGCGGCACTTGAGTTTCTGAACAGCGCTGTTCTAGTCAAATTAATCTCCGTTGTGATGCGACAATCTGGCGCTAGATTTTCCAAGCAATTGATTTATTCTTGCAGATCTTTTCTTTTCTACTCATTCTCATTGATGCTGTTGCGTGATTTCTGTGTCTGCTTTTTCACTTCGCACAAGTAAATAATTGCGTACCGAGTTGAGCAGGTGGGCAAGAAGCCGAGGCTCTCGCTTTAGATGTGTTGTAACTCTGAAAAGTGTATAATGAACCACGATGCTCGCTACTCAGCATTGCCCAGGGACGTGGGGATTCAGTTAACATAAGAAGCTTCCCTGAAAATCTAAAAAAAATGTTTCCTGTGCATGTCTTTCTGTTTTCATAACCCAGCGAATCCCTTAGGATTTACTGTCAAATTTTGGAGAGGCGTAGAGGAATAATAGAAAGATCCACGGAAATTTGTAGTAATTGTTTGTTCTCTGTTTAAGGATGTTGAAAATTTCAGAATATTTATAATCTTTTTTTGAGTATTTAAGGAATACTTTGACTGCATCAGGTTCCGTTGATGAAGAAAGTGAATTCTTCCCGTGTATGTAGTTTTATGAGACGAGGCAATTACAAGTATTTAAATGGTTATTTAAATGTTGGTGGGTGTGGTTACTGGAATCTAATTCTATTTTATTTTAATGTAACTGTGGGAGCAAGGAATGTTCTAGTTTGTGGTTCATGCTCCGAATATATATTTGTAAATATTTCCGTCGAAATTCTCGCATCTGACACTGAGCTCTTTTAAATTGGATGTTACATTTGAAAACCGTGATAAGAAATATCGGTACATATTATGCTTAAGTTCTGTAACCGATTAAGTAAAAAAGTGTAGATTTTAAAGTGTGCTACAAAGTATGAGTATTGCCTGTACATACACTAGACTCCTCTATTCCTAAAATGTTTTATATCTTGTAATAGGCGTGGAGGATACCATGATTTACTATATTTATTTTTATATGTGATCACTTTACGTTTCTGTGCCATGTTACATATGTGTGCTAGGCTTGCTTATGGTTAGGGTTCACGTCACCACGCCGAGGGAACCTCATTCTTCTATTAGTCACAGCATTCTCTGTGTAATATATTGAACTTCGTTCTGACGCAACCGACGTAACTTCTCAGGCTTCTCCGTACGATACGAGGGAGAAGCAACGCAGCATCTCCGCTGTTGTCGCCCTCTTCAGTCTGCTCTATTGGTGAAACGAAACGACTTTTGGCACCAAATAGGCGATCTGTATCACTCTTTAGATTTGGTGAAGATTCGTGAAATGAAGCGACTTTCGGCATCAACTGGGCGATCTGTCTCACTCTTTAGATTTGAATTCAAGATTCATTATCCGGAGATTCATTATCCGAGTCGTGTGGCATTCTAAGTAGGCTAATGTCGAAGTGACTATTTAAACGATTTACTTTCTTCATGTTAGGTCAGCGTGTACATATAATATTAATAGCAGTTATTAAAATGATAGTCTACAGCTGTCTCATGAGTGTGATAATTTCATCTTAATGATGTTAATCCTAATACATTTCTTTCACTGTGGTTGAATGAAGTTAGAGTAAGAGATGTTTATACGCGTAGGGAGTACTGAGCTCGAAATCCATTTCTTTGTGTCGGCTTGGCTTCAGCTAACATATCGACTTGCGGTGTGGAGATGGACGTGAGGATCTCATTTGGTCAGGTTTCATCGTAAACTTTGACGCGTTCTTCAAGTGGAATGGAAGTCGATGTAAGGCATGATTTATCGCTCGACGGATGCTCTTATTATTGGAGGGAATTTCATTCTGACTTGCCTGAACATTGCTGTTACAGGCAAGTCTGTTTTGTAAAATTGCGGTTCCGTTTAATAGGTTTAGTAGTTTCGCTAGCGTTGTAGGAAAAAATTGCGTTTTGTATTATTTATTTTTACGATGATAGACAGATTTCAATGAGTGAATAAGTAATTTATGTTTTCTCATGTTTCACAAAATTATTTTTCTCAGGAATATTAGAAAAATCAGCAGCGAATGTCCCAACTCGTTCGAAAACTCACATTTTGTCATGTGGGGCTGATTTCATTTATTCAAAGCTTGTTTGACATGATCAACGGCGAAAGAATGCTGTCAGAGGTTGTCAATTCTCAACATTGCATGCAATGATGAAAGCAAAGCGTGTTGAAATTTTTATTTCAGAAAGATTGAAAAGTGTTTTCAGAGGTAGGGAATGTGTTGGCAGAGAGCTAAGGAATGTGTTGGCAGAGAGCTAAGGAATGTGTTGGCAGAGAGCTAAGGAATGTGTTGGCAGAGAGCTAAGGAATGTGTTGGCAGAGAGCTAAGGAATGTGTTGGCAGAGA
>JACJUY010000791.1:0-25759 GCA_014220935.1 Platorchestia sp. MABIK
AAAAATTGACAACTATTTGAATATTGAAAACATAGTTATTTTTTTCTATGGACCATGAAAAAATTTCAAATCTACTTTTAAAAAAAAACTCTCACTAGCATTTATTGTACTCACTTTGCTCTTTACGATGCAAAAAAAAATCTCAATAGCTTCAAAACTGGAGGAGAAATTGCCCATCAAAGTCTATGAACCACATTTTGAGAAAATGTCGGTCAAAGTTACCAACACCATAATGCAGAGTACACAGTGTTTCATTTGTATGATTTCATATTTTTTTTCATCAGAACTTACAAACTAATACACTACTAACAAGTTAAAACATTTCAGATAAGTCTTCCATAGTTGTAACAAGTCACTACCACTAATAAGTCACTAACACCTGCTGCAAACTGCAGAGGGCCTCAAACGGTTTTTCCCTATGAAATATTCAAGAATTAAAAAAATACTTCCGGAGTGAAATAAGCTCTGAGGTATTCACAGCATGTTTATAACATTTGAATAAACATTTATAACCCATTAAGTTTTAAGAATTTACCCACACCCTCTTCCCCCCACCCAGAAGCCAATTTCACAAAATTTCTATTTCTCAGCCAATATTGTACATAGAGACGATTGTTTTTTTTTGTTCGATTCAGAATGAACATATCAAAAAATACATGAGCCAGTTTTTTGATATCACTTCAGAATTTTTTTTACAAAATTTAGAATTTTTATACCTAAATTTTTAATTTTTTTTTAAAATAAACAAATTTTGAATCAATTTATCAAAAAACTAGGTCAGGCATTTATAGTGCCTACTTCGATCTTTACGATGCAAAAAAGATTTCCTCCATAGGTGAAAAACTGTAGCTGGAATTGCCCCTCAAAGTTGAAAATATATCTTCTGCCAGAGCGAACAGCTGCATTTGATATTCTAGGCATTTCACAGGACGGACAAGCACAAAACCACTCACTAAGAAGGTCAAGAGACTCCTAAACCTCTCTAATGAATGGATAGTTGTCTAAAAACAAAGAAAAAACTTTTCGAAACACCAACCAGAGCTAAGCAGAGCCGCAGCTGGTCTCTCTGAGCGCAACTGCGGGGGAGGGGGAGGGCAATTTGAGGGTAATTATGGGGGTTTGGGTTGCCAAAACGGGCCAAATGACGTTTCTACGTGATAGAGAGAGGGTTTAGGAGCATTTTCAAGCAATAATCTCATTTTCAGTTTTGGGCCCCAAAAAACCGTTTGCTTCCCTTAAAAGCCAGTCAACCACAGGTCTCCCAATTATAACACAAATAATCTTGTGCATGCTTAGTTTTCTTACATGCTCCCAACATATTTTCTCCCAATGGCTTATACTCAAATTCCATTCAAAAATTTGCTTTACCCACTCGCAATTCTGCATTCTCTTAATTCTTACCTTATAATTCAACACAGCTTTAATCACTTGTTCTGAAAATATTCTCCACCCTAGGTAACTCTAATAGCTTTTATAGCTGTCCATTTTGGAGCACCCAATGCTAGATATCCTACCTTATTTAGTATCACATCTAGCCTCTCAAGGTCACTTCCATAAGTTCCATTCCATGCTAGAACACTCACACCATATATGACACTAGGTACAGCAATGTACTTCCACAGTTCTCTTATATATTCATACTTGTTTGCTCTGTGTCTGGCCACAATACTTGACCGTCCACTCCTCTGCATTGCTTTTGCAACTTTCTCATTCTTAGTTCTAGTGCATCCACCTTCACTTATACAACCTAGACATTTGTATTCTTTTGTTCTACCTATTCTGTTTTTCCATTATTCTACAATCTGCCTCATCACTATTTATAATCATAACCATACTTTTAGCAGCACCAAAGTTTATCTGGAAATTTGTACTATATCTATTCACAATGTCAAGCATCTTTTGTTGTTTATGCCTAGTTTCACTACCGACAGCCACATTATCAGCAAACAATGAACAACTGTTTCTAATTAACAACTTTCAATCCTAAGCCACTCATTCTCAGGTTGAACTGCTAATTTTTCTGTGTTCAATCCAAACAACGGAGACAGAGTACAGCCCCGTCTGACACCTCTAAGGCTAAGGGTGCCGGCACACCAAAAGACTGGAAGCGAGCAAGCAAACGAGAGAGAAAGATGTCTGGCAAAATCTATCGCACACCAAAAGATAGCCAGTTGGCTCCTAAATGTCATGGAGAGAGGTCTATAACAAAAAAAATCGGTACAAGCATGTGTTTGTAACGTTGAATTTCATTCCTAGTTCATCCTATTGTTTTAAAACATGTTATCTGTCACTGTGCAATGACTTTTTTGAGTTCAAAAGTCACAGTACAGCATTAACTTTGGATATAAAGAGTTCAGTCTATGCTGGAAGAATTAAGCAGCACACCTCCCTCGTCGACATCTCACTGCACACTGCCAGACGCACGGTCTACCATGGCCAGAGGCTACCCGCTGCAGCTTTCAAGCGTGAAACCATCTTGAAGTTGCATTCTAGCTTCAGCCAATCTTCAGTCTTTCTCCCTTGCTTGCTTGCAGTGTGTGGACTTGCATAGGAATCCATGTTAATCAATTCAAGCTTGCTAGCTTGCTCGCTTCAAATCTTTTGGTATGCAGTTAGCCTAACTGCACACCAAAAGATTTGAAATGAGCAAGCTAGCAAGCTTGAATTTGGTGTGCAGTTAGCCTAACTGCACACCAAAAGATTTGAAGCGAGCAAGCTAGCAAGCTTGAATTGATTAACATGGATTCCTATGCGAGTCCACACACTGCAAGCAAGCAAGGGAGAAAGACTGAAGATTGGCTGAAGCTAGAATGCAACTTCAAGATGGTTTCACGCTTGAAAGCTGCAGCGGGTAGCCTCTGGCCATGGTAGACCGTGCGTCTGGCAGTGTGCAGTGAGATGTTGACAAGGGAGGTGTGCTGCTTAATTCTTCCAGCATAGACTGAACTCTTTATATCCAAAGTTAATGCTGTACTGTGCCTTTTGAACTCAAAAAAGTCATTGCACAGTGACAGATAACATGTTTTAAAGCAATAGGATGAACTAGGAATGAAATTCAACATTACAAACACTTGCTTGTACCAATTTTTTTTGTTATAGACCTCTTTCCATGACATTTAGGAGCCAACTGGCTTTTTTTTGGTGTGCGATAGATTTCGCCAGACATCTTTCTCTCTCGTTTGCTTGCTCGCTTCCAGTCTTTTGGTGTGCCGGCACCCTAACACTCCACTCCTCACTTGCCCAGTTTCCAAATTTCCTAACCTGTAGATAGCGCCTGTGTTCTCATACAGACTTTGCACAATATTTACTATCTTTCTACTAAATCCAACTTTTCTCAAGGTTTCAAACAGCCTAAACCGATCTACTCTGTTATACGCCTTATCAATATCCAGGAATGCTAAATACACTTTATCATCTTTCCTTATTAACTCAATTATTTCACTCACTACAAACAGATCATCCTCGCCACGTCTATCTTGCTTAAAACTACTGTTCTTCTTTCAGGACTCCTAGTTCTTTAACTAAATATTTCATTCTATCATTCAAAATACCACAAAAAATCTTACATAAGTTGGAAGAATTCGTTTCACAGCGCAGAATTTTCGTTCTTCAAAATTATTCCATATTCTGTTTCCGCCTAAATAAAAGTTAGAGAATAATTCAAGAACAAGAATGCACTACCAACAACGCATTGACTACAAGCGTGTGAATCCAACTGTTAAGTCCGTAATTTTCAACTGAAAGAAAATATTGTCATTGGATAAGCAAAATGAAAAATTTAAAACAATTTGAAATATGTACTAAAAAAATTTTATAACTGAGTTTTTGAAAATTAGAGTAACTAAAATTATGATATGAAATTAAATTACATTGTTTTTATCTTTAATTGTTTTTAATTTAAAATTCATAGCTTATAAACTACAGCAAAATTATGTCAGACAAACTATTCAGGCTATTTTGTCTGCGTATAGAACAGTAAAAATATTATAGTTTGTTTCTAAAATTCCACATAATTTTCAGTAAAATTAAATTTAACCTGTTTTATATCTTTAATTTCATATATCAACAAGATCAATTTTTGAAATTTATAGTTTGGCAGTTCGCTTGAGCATTCCAAATTAAGACGACTTTTGTAAACTCTCTCCAAAAGGTAGAGTCATACAACACACAATTACGCTACGAGTTTCGAATGTTAATTGTAAAAACTCGTTTTGTTAATAGTTTAAAACTCTTTATGTTAATGTTAAGAATTCATCCGTTTATTACCAAAAGCTTCTTTTGATAACGATCAAAAGATAACACGTGCTCAGCGCGTTACTGCACTACTACACCCACATTGGGGGCAGAAAGCGAGGTTCTTGTGGCCCCTCAATCTTCGGCCGATTTTCTCGTGAAATCGCATTTTGCGCCAAAACTAATTTCTAAACTATTGCACTCGCGAACTTTATATCAGTTTTAATTTAAACATCGAATCTTTTTCCCCGAGGACGTGTATAACAAAACTCTCATAAGCTTCCTGTGTGAAAAGTGTGAGGGTATGAGGATTTCCTACAAACTTAATCTGAGTATCCATAAATGGGCTTTCTACCTCATTGAATTGTGTAAGTAGAAAACGATTTTCAAACGTGTTCAGTTTTAATCAATTTTAGCGTACAAAAGAGACTCGCGTACTTTCTGTATACTTTGCCAGTCCACTCGAAGTTTGCGTGGCAGCCCTCGCTCTGTGGTCAACCGCAAGCAAACCCCCTCCTCAGCTCCCTCTCTGCATCTCCGTGTCACTCTCACCGCCCCAAAAATAGAATAAATGAATCACAAAAATCAGTGTGGCAACGAAATAGACACGATGCAGTGGCAAGCTTGAATGCTGCGAAAAATAAAGCACAGGGCTAAATTTTACGCACTTTCTATTTGTTATTGTAAAAAGTTTATGTTGAGTGTTTATGAAGCGCAATTTTCGACCTGTTATCCCCGATATTGTGTTCACATTACCTTACCAGCAAATAACTCTGTACTTTTGATTGACAAATTTGGTAGAGTACTGACATGAAAAGTGAATGAGGGAAATTTTTTTGAAAAATGAGAGAGACGTTGGAAAATTGAGTGAGTAGAGTGACATCCTGCACAAGTCTCAAACAACTGGCTCTATGAGTACTGTACCTCACCCATCATCCTCTCTGCCGTACTCCCTTATTCCTCTCGGACCTCCACTTTCTGATGCATTGTAAGCTAAATAAAGCCTTCCTTACTTCGCTGATAGACACTGCCCCTTATAAATTAAAAAAGGAAAGAATGCACTAAGTCCTTCAAATGTTGCAAAGCCTTTCCCGTATACGGTGTCCTTCCTCTTCCTAGACCATCAGAAGGCGGTGCTTTTGAGTCTAATTGAGAAGCTAGCCCTAACTCACATTTAAAATGTTATCTTTCTAACCATGACGAAAGCTACCCACTCATGACTTCTACTCAGTGAAAAAATTGAATTAACTTTATCTCAATCCATACACCCAATGTAACACGATGAAATCCCACCTCGATGAATATAACACGATGAAATTTGACCACTCATATCTAGGAAGTTTCAATTAAGAAATACAAAATCGAATAATTTTCATTGTGTTCAATATTTAGAAAAATTTTTTTTATTTGAAAGCGCTGATTTCAACTCAACGAAATTAACTCCAATTAATTCAATAAAACATTTTCGAAATGAGACTTCATGCCCACGCTAACACTGTAATGTAGATTGCGAAAAACAGGCAGGAAGGTTTTAGGATCTACCAATCTTGGAGCAACAAAAAAGATGTACTACATGTGCAAGCTTTTGAGATCATTTGTTAATTTTTTCCCGCGAACGGAATTACTAGAACCACGGGTGAAACGTACTTGGTAGAGTAGTTTGTGTTAACGCTCTGAAGAAAAAATGGCCGTCGCTGTTACTATTCGAAAAAGAACTGTGTTCGTGTTAGACACAGAAGGATGCTCCAACAGTCTCTGACCGAACTCGCCGAGAACAGTCCATCGTACTCACGTGGTATACACAGCATGTGTCAAATCCCAACGGCATAACCGAATCACTTCGAACGAAGGCTCACTCTTCGACTAGGCGTACTAAAGTGAGGAAGGATGAAAACACCATTCAGTTTCGAGTCGAGGGAAGGCGGAATCTAGGCACAAGGTGTGTTTCGACATTAGATCAGATACAGTAAGTTAATACAGTTGCGGTCCTTGCGCATAGATACAGTGAGTTGAGAAAGAAGTTAATGAAACAACACAAAAATTGAAGATGAAAGTAGTAGGTGCTAAAATACAGGATTGCATTGAACTAAAAAAGATGGTCCGTAACAAAACAAAAACCACTTATATTTCAAAAAAAGGACGGCTTAACTCTACGTCAGCTTGGGAACTCACATTTTCAGAGCGCTAAATCCCATTTGACCTCATTTGGCGTAGTCCGAGATGTACCGGAGGAAAAATGATATTCTCCTTCTTAACTAGTACCTCCATGAATAACATTATGGCTTTCGAGTTTGTTCAGCAAAAACTGGACAGTGGCAGAAAGAAATGAAAGTTATGTTTGTGATTTATCAAAAATTACTCTTAGAAACAGATATTCTCATTTTCCTCTTGCCATTGTTAAACAGTGTGATTTATACAAAAATTTAGGTTTACATTAGTTCGAAGAACAAACAGAGCCCTTCTTTTTCAACACAAAACTGTCTGAAAATACTTGTAAACCAGTCATACACGTTTTGCAAACATGACTTTGACCCCGACGTGACCCACCAGTGCTCACTGAGGGGATTTTCATAATGATGCTGACCGACCAGCAGTCACAAACATACAAACCTTGTATGCTAAAATCTATTCTAAACATAGGCAGTGAAGTAATTGAAATATCGTTTATTTATACCGGTTCACAAATTATACATAAATTTATCTAGTAGTTCACATGTCCCAATTCGTAGTGAACGTGTTAATAGAATTATTTTAATCAGTACACTAGGAAATTTACTCTTGCATATGGGAAGGAAATACTGTATTTTCCTGTCTTCGCGGCTGACGCTCACCCCAATACCAACCCTATTTGTTTGGCGAATTTCAACTATCAGTATTTCTGGGTTTGTATTTTGTCGTTCAGGAGAGACAAGAGACCGAAATTGGGAACAGGTTAAAGTCAATAAAACACCACAATATTTTTCATGAAAAGATCGTATATTCTATATCCATATTTGAAATTACATAAAACGAAACAAGTAATAATTATCATAATAAACATTTATTTGGTTCGCAAAAAAATAACACTAAGAAATGAAATGAACAGAAAGGTCTCCATAGATCGTGGTACCTAGTGATACATCCAATGAAACGCTCCCAGAAGCCGACCTTTTCAAACATACAGTCGAAATCTCTAACACCATAGAATTTAAACGTATGATAGAAAAGTGTCAGAATAAATGTAGTCGGTAATCCTTCTAAGAGATATTGAAAATAAATCGGAGACTTCTTCACTGAACAGCAAGTGCTCACCTGTTACAGTAAAATTGAGTTCAACCCCATGAATCAAAACACAAATGAAGACTGTCGCTTTATATACTCAAGAATGAATAAATCAAAAAATGAAATCAGTACAGTAATGCCAAAATTTATTCACAAGATTGAGATCATAACAAAAAATTGAAGGAAGAAGACAATAAATATAACAATTTACGATCAGAAATGGGCAATTTGTGATCAGAAGAGCGTCCGCACGATGATGGGTTATAAGTCCGTGTCGTCTGGAATGTACCGGGCATCTTCAGCGTAAATAAGAGCCAAAATACATTGAAGAGAACATTCTAGCCTCGCTCGCGAAGTGCACCAACCGTAAAGTTTCGTATGATACAAAAAGTAGTGAAAGAGCAATCAAATTGACAATGTTATCTGCCACCAATGTTTAAATTTACTCGCCCATTTCTGCAGAGTGAACACAAGTAGACAACACCGTAGCTAACATAAAAAATGAGAATGCACACGAGGTATGTTTATGTTAGCTAGACGCGCTACTTAGGAAGGGAAAATATGATCTATAATACAATGGAAACATCGTAAAAATTGACTACTGGAGGCCTCATCATTACTTTCGACTGAAGAATACTTCACCTAACAGAGGAAAGAAATCTACTCCGTGCTCTCATGAAGAATAGATCTGAAAAATTCGGAACTTATCTTCAGAAGAAGAGAAGCCAGATCATGTACGAGGGTGGAGGAATGACCCCAGCCTGGAGCTGCGCGAGCTCATTGGCAGAAACCTTTTCAAAGGATAACAAAATATTCTTTTAAGAAGAAAAAGGTGAGAGATGAAGCAATACCGCAAACTTGATCTTCATCTCTATCAGGCTTACACGCTATACACTTTGGGATCCGGACTATAAGCAAGACATCTTTGGTGTTGAAAAGCTATATACATATTACACATTTAAAAACACTGCCAATCTCTTCGAAGAAAAGAGACCAGTCTTTCATTTTTTTCATTGAAAACATTAATTATGCTCCTCTTTACGTGAAAAATAGTCTTAGATAAAATATTCGACTTTAGAGCTTTGCTAAAACTAAAGTATTGAGGTAAGAGCACATTGCAAATACTTCTAGAATACTCCAGCGAAAAACAAAAGAATTTGACAGACGCAAAATAATTTTCAGGCAATGAGCGACAATCAGCTTGAGCTAAGAATTACGGCAATATTATAGTACAAGTAGTGTGGTGGAGCAAGAAAGATGGGCACGCACTGCCACGTACAAAATATATCAGTGCGATAAAATGTGACCACCAACTAGCAGAAAGAAGTCAAAAGAGCTGGACACTCCCACGGCCATCCAATGATCTGAAAGATCTCATGAAATTTCTTTACTTTTCCCTAAAATTACTCACTATCATTCATTCATTTGCATAATACAACTTCAAACACGTTAATTGAAAACAAACATAATTCATCCGCAAAGCATAAGCATTTGAAGAATAAGAATTAAATCAGATGAATCTACCGTTCGCCTGCAGGTTTGATGGGCGTTGAGTGTATAGGTGCATTTAATTTTCTACGCACGACGGGGTTCTACGCCGGATTTTTTTTTAGTTTTGGTAACATTGTGATATGTAGACACACGGTTGCTGAAATGATCATTCAATCAATCGCGACTGCTTCCTCCGTCCAGTGCCACGAGTGATTTCGACATGCTGTGGGAGTTTATTAGCGAAAATACTAGTTGACTAAAACCGCTTCAATCATATTTCAGAGCATCTGTCGCTAGCCACGATTTACTGTGATCAATTTGCTGGGAATCTGCAAAGTTGAAGCGCCTAAATGGTCTTAAAAAACTTCAAGTGCGTGCTAATAGCTAATGCTAAAGAAAAACGCCAACTTAAAACAAGAAGAGAAAGAAATATGTACCAGCCATCAATAGAAAAAATTGCGGTTTCATTAAAAAAAGAATACAGACAGCATTCGATTGACCTAAAATAAAAAATGAAGAAAATTTAAAGCCAAGAGCACAACTGAGGACGGCCGACTGAACTCAACAAGAACTTCCATTGTAGTCACTGGAGTGAGGGGATGGATCGCTGTACTTGCTGCCGTCAGCAGAGCTGCCCCCGCCTCCTCTCCTGATGCTCAGGCCCGCAGCAGCAGATGCTTCCATGAATGCTGCAGCTGTTTGCGGGTCCAGAGCTTCGAAATCAAGCATTTGCCTGCACAAAACATAGAACATCGCTCAAGTATTGTTCGCACAACAAATATTTGAATAATGTTGACTGTTTATTGCTTTAATTTTAGAGACTGAACTCGAGCTACGATGATTTAGTTGGCACTCCTTTGTCGTCTCTAGTAACGAATCACGACAAAGGACACGAATAGAGACTGATGATCACGTGAAAATCGTCCGATCCTTAAACGGTGAGAATCGACCGATCTTGAATGAAGTACATTTACTCTGTTTTAAAACGATGACTTAAAAATAAGAAAGGAGAATTCCATTTCACCTGTTCCTAAAGGAAAATTTGGGTACTATGCTCCTTCAACCAAGTTTCTCATAAATTTTGTAAGTATTATCACAAGAGTGTGATTCAAGGCAGAAATAAAAGAATTATTATGATTTCATCATTAATCATTCGCTGATAAACAGTAACCACGATCTAATCTAGTGACGACTTCGATCACTTAAATCGCTTATTCAGCCTAACGTCTCAATAATGGGTCTCCACATGAAGTTATCCAAGTTAGGTCAGGTCGCTAGAGACTGGACACCATACGAGCTTGCTGGTGTTGGGTCCTAAAAAACTAATCGGCAATATGCTTCGTGATGAGATAAAAGAAAGACAGTAACTCGCAGCTCAGTCCTTGTCAAAATATGAATATAAAGTGAAGAAATACTTCCTCTGCGAGGCTGAACACTTACAAGCGCTGACTGAGGTCGTGGTAGGCCTGTAGCAAGCGGTTGTTTGAGACATCCAAAGTTGAGATCTGCTCCTTTTGTGCGGCGATGACGGCATCTTTTTTAGCTTGGTCTTCGAGGAGCCTGAAAAATTGACGCGTTTAGTTCTACATCCTCCCGGTATTTGCAGATCATCAAGAATCAATTACCGCAAAAAATTTAGCTTAACATTGTCCCAGATATCATCGATTTTGATTTTCGAGAATAACATTTCTACCCTTAATCATCATCTCAATGTCTTCTTGAAAAAGGGATGCACACCATAATCCAGGAAAATGAACGCAAGAAACTTCCCATAAAAAAAAAATTTCTTCAAAACAACACAAGGCAGCTTCAAGTTTCCCAACATTTGACTAAAGTTGTACCTTGTACTTGACGCCATCTGCTCTAATGCACCTGGCTCAGTGATCAAGAGCATAGAATGTTTGGGCAAATATACACGATATGTGCACCCGCATTAAAGTGAGCATGTATTACAACTACTACACTGTTGAACCACCAACAAGAACTGACTAATAATTATGCCCATTTTGGACCCTAGAAATATTCGGGATCGATAGACGGAAGCATAGATCGCCGAAACAACGAAAACTGTTATTCTCAGCATGAGTCTCAAAGACGATGCGCCTACTAGATCGTCGCAGCACGGGCCTCCGCCAACGCTTACTTACTGTCGAACAAGCTCTTCGGTGGGCTCGGCATGGGCAAGGTGCGTCACAGGTGGTTCATGGTCTTCATCGAAATGGTCTCTCAGCATGCCGACACAGCGATCCTCGCTCGTAGATCGAAACGGCCCGGATGATAAAGAAATTCGACCGTCCGCTGGGCGTCCGGCTACAGGCTGCATGGAGGCAGAGGACGGAGGCAAGTTGGACGTGTTACAGGATAACGATGAGGCAGTGTTCGCCGGAGCTGAAGAATCTGTCTGGTCTTGCTGCTCCTTTACTTCGTTCTCCAAATTTTCGAGCATTTTTTTCATGCTCATGATATCGTTCTCGTACTGAAAATGAAGATCAAAAGATTTGAGGGGCCAGCACAAGATGAATCCCTGTATATTTCTACGCACATTGCAGACGCTAAGAAAATTTATTCCAAAGGTAAATGATAATAAAAAAAATCATTCAAACCGAGAACCAAAAGAAGACATCGCTCAAAAAGTGAATGAAATAAAAGAACACATAGAAATTAATTTGTTGAGATTATGGTAAAACAGTTCAAATACAATGCGAAATTGGTGCTACACAATTTGATTTCCTTATCAGGGACTTGCGTCCAAGATTTTCTCGCCAACTGAGAAAAACAGCCAATTAATAATTAATGAATCAATTTATGTTCATAGCTATCTATATGTGCACGGAACAGATTTTAAAATTGAACTCACGTCTTCAAGAGTCTTGTTATCAGAGCTTCTCTTGACGCTGACTCTATTGAGAGGAGCAGGCACCGTCCCGCTTTGCCTGCTGCGATGCTGCGAGGAGCCCGAGCCGATAGGCGGTCTCTCATCACCTGAAGTGTCGTCGCTAGTGCTGTCGTAATTGTTGGTTGTCTTGAAGCGTTGTCGGGTTGAACCCAATTCCGCAGATTGGCGCCGAGCGCTCTTGTGAGCCGATCGCCTTGGCTGAGAGTAAGACGACGTTGACAGAAGGTCTGAGGTAGAATGATGATGATGATCCAAAGGAGGGTTTTTGTTCTTCTCTGTTTTAGATAAATTGTTTATAGACGAATGAAGATTAGTTGTTGTCGACTGCGGCTGATGCCATGCAGGAGTGGGTAAACAACGGGGATTTGTTCTCGGAGCAGAGGATTTATAACTATTATGCGCGTGTATTCTGTGGGCCGGTTGAGTGTGGGACGCTGCATACCCATTCGAACTCGGGTTAAAATTGAGCCTTGAGTTAATCTCGAAGGTGGACTGAGGAGGCGTGGAGGTTGTGGAGACCAAAGATGAAGTGTCGTCGCTGCCCGACAGGGTGACTCTGTTACAAACGAGGTCCTCGACACTTTGGGCAGAACTGAGGGAAGAGTTACACTGGTTACCATTAAAACCCGTGCGGGCGGAGGTTGGGGACGATGAATAACTTGCGGCATGGCTCGACTGGCTGTGGCTGAGGGGATACGCTCGTCCGCTGTGCGGCAGTACAGAGCCATTAACAAGGAAATGATGGTGTAAGTTCTGCTTTGGATGGATCTTGTTGTTACTCCGAGGGGAACTGGTGGCTAACGATTCCATCTGATATGTTGGATTGTTGAACGCTAATGCCACTTGTGCTGTAGGTTGTTTAACTTGCGTTATTTGCGGCATTTGGGCGACAGATATGGGCTCATTCAAGTAACGATTGCTAATATGATTGGACGTGGAGGATTTATGCTGAATATGGTTGCCGTTCGTACGGTTATTATTGTTAGGACTACCATTGAAAGCATTGTTATTGTTATTATTAGCAACGTCAGTGATGGTAGGATCAACAGGGCTTGATGACTGACTGTAAGCGAAGCTTTGGTAGCCAGAAGAGACCACGTTGGATAGTTGTGATATTGATGTTTGTGAGCCTTTCATGTTAGAGTCCGATTGCTCACAGTCGTGACTAGAATTTAAAGAGTCATTCGCATGTAATGGGTTCATTTGTTGCTGCTGGTTTTGATTACAATTACTCATTTGAGAAAATGAAGAGTTATACACAGATCCGTTCATTCCATTGTTAGTACTGCTGAACAGGCCCGTGTGATTATGGAAGTGCCGATGATGATTGCGATGACCTTGCTGGAATGGAGCAGTACTCGGAGAGTCAGGTGGAATATGACTCTGACTATAACTATGACCAATGGCCTGTCCTCCTTTGGGCATTGTGTTATCATTGTCGGAAGTTAAAGCAGAATAGTGAACATAATCATCATCAGTGTGGAGATCCATGGCAGGCGTTCGACCTGAGCCCACAAGGTACGAGCTGCGAGGGAGAGTAGATGAGCGAGAAGTGGATGGAACCTCCTTTTGCGAACTGAAGTTTGATTTGGGGGAGAGCACTTCGTTCCGACGACCAGGTCGGTCAGTAAGGTCAGTATTCTGTAGCTTGGCATCACGTTCCAGCCCATCCACGTGACATGAGCTCGCAGAGTGCTTGGTGCTAAAAGACCCTGAAGTCGGATCATTGTACCTGAACACATTGTCTTTGATTCCATGAAGGTTCAGTCTGTCTTCTCTCTTCTGATGATCGACTAGAGTAGCGGTTGTAGAATTCGAAGCACTTCCAGACCCCTCGTGAGACGCCAGTGTCTGAACCAGATCATTGTTGGGGTTATCCTTGGAGCGATCGAGGTCGTCTATTAGTCTCTTGAGAGTGTCCCTGTGGCGGATTTCATCGTCCGATTCGGGTTTCAGGTTGGGCAAGCATTCCGCAAGAAGCGTCTGCAAGACAGACAGCTGTATTCCTGGGTCGATGTTTCCGCCGTATCCATGAATTCTAACATCGGTGGCTCGCTCCGACGATATTTTCCTCAAGAACTCTTTCATTTCAGATTGTTCCTTCTCAATGAAGTCGTTCATGAATTCCATGAATTCTTCCTTCCCTTGGAATTTGGTGAAGTTGGCGAGAGTTTGAAGGGTTTTCGCAACAAGAGTCAAGTTTCTCGTGACTTTTTCATTAGGAAGCTCATGGGTCAATCGGAAAAGAATGGGATTAAGGATGGCAGGGCACAGAAATCTCAAGAAAATGGACGCCGAGATAAGTTTGTCCCCAAGAGCTTCTTTGGACAACTTTGTCAGTCCACATCTGAAAAGCCTGAAGCATTCGCGTAGCTCCAGTGGAAAATAAAGAGGACTTTGAATAATGCGATTCCAAGTCATCTTCACGTGAGAGATGAGATTCTTGCGGTTCTTGGGAATCAAAGCTTCGTTGCTCACCTTCTTTGGGTCCACCTGATGGAACAGAAAGGCTCAATTATACTATTGCAAACATATTACAAAAATAGAGCAAGCTCACACCACAAAAAATCGAAGAAATGTAGTGAACAATAATCAGGAATGATTAGTGAGAGAAAAACCAACGAATTGTATTTCACAATAAAGTTACTCATGTAAACCAAATTAGCAACTCGCTTTTTAGCTATTAGAAAATATGAAAACGCTTTAAACGCTTCTAGAAAATATAAATTCTTTCCACGAAAAAGTTGAATTTCAAAATCTACTCGCATAGGTCGGTCTCAATGAGCCATACCATCCAAAACGAACGCCTAAATATGATGCGCTGTTCAATAAAAGCACCATAATAAGTGATGTCGATGCCCACTCGGCATCTTTACGAGAAGATAGTTATGCTCACTGTTAACATGAACATCAGGTGAGGAATTATGCGTCAAATCTTTCAAAACGCGAAGAAGTCGCACATTGCAAACTCGAAAACCAGAGACGCTATTATGAGGAATTTGGGATAATTATCACTAATTCATCGTTCCAAAAATTTTATACTTACATCAGTTCAACTGGAGCGTTCACAAACCTAATTAAAAAATTTTTTTTTTATACTCAAACATTCCCAGTTATGCTTTGGGTAAATAGTAGTCAGCATTCAATGTAAAAGCTGTGCTCTTCTTGTAAATATCAAAACACAAGTGCAAATTGAAGCCAGTCAAGCGTTTTCAACAGCATAAACTAGTATAAATGACGCATCCAAGCAATCTTTGACAGAATAGTTTAAACCTCAGATTTCTCGAGAAGCGCAAAAAAGAACTCCTACGCAAGTATCTGCGCCTCACCTCACAATCATGTTGAGATAAGATGATTTTGGTGATGGCAGGCTCGAGGGTCTCCCGCAGGTAGTTCTCTCCCACGAGTTTCATGAACGCCTCCATGGCCTTCGTGCCTACGCTGTTGCCGCGGAATATCAGGTGCGAGTCATCTGAGCGAAGAAAAGATAAGTCAAAAAACATTCAAATTTATGAGAATGATGTACATCTGGGGAACGAATTCAATGTCTAACAAGGATCAGTTGAATCAAAATCGAGGTGATGACTAACAATGTACAGGACAAGCAAGGCACAAGCTTCATTGTACAAAGCAGTGCATTCAAAGCAACACTCATACATTAAAAAAGCAAGTTCGGTTAAAATACGCAAAAGGTACGGTTGAATGCTGAAAGTATATAATTGAGCACAAAGTACTAACCGCTAATTTACTAGCTATTTTCGGTTCCAATTTAAGTCTGTGGACGGTGGAGACACAACATAGTGAAAAGCGCTAATCGACTTATAAAAAATAAGGTACGCTCAGCTGAAGGAAGTTCATTCTTTTAATGTTTACTCATTTTTATGCACATGCGTAAGACAACCCACATCATCGAAGTTTTCTGGTCTGGTCTCACGTTTGTTTTTCATTGGTATCAACAGTGAGCACGGAATAAATAATTCTGAAGCAAGCGAAGACAAATCGAAAATGGAATACTTTTTAAATTCCTACAAGGATGAAGAATGAGAAGAACCTCTTTACTTTTCCCTGGAATATGATTAGCTTTTACAAATGGAGATATAGTGGTTCAAAAAGTATTGATTTAATACGTACCAAAACTTTCATTCAGCATTAAAACGACAAAACATACATAAGAACACACTTCAGATAAATCCGCAAAAAAAAGAATCAAAGTTTTAACTTGGCCTTGACAATCTCCAGATCTAAATTTAACAGAAAAAGATAGGAAACAACTGGGAATTCAAGTTGACAAAAGGCAATCATCTGATTTAGATATGTTAAAAAAATCTGCATCGGAGAAAAGCGAAAGTATCTGTGGAGTTGCACAAGGTCTTCATCTCTTACAATAAAAATCGACTGGCAATAGCCGTAGCTTATAAGGGTAATACGACCTACAGTTGCAAAATGTGTATTTTATGTTCCGAAAACATTTGGCCACTCTTTATTTTGCTTTTGGAGTTAAATGTATCAACAATGAGTTTTGACTACTCTACACTTCCTATTGTGTTTAATTTAGCCCTTTCTTCAGTAGGAGTCTCGAATCTAAAAAATGTATAAGAATTTATTTCACAACGGAAAATGCAATTTTTCAGCATGCTAAGAGTATTGTTTTTGACAAACTGAAACGTAGGAACAATTAGTTTCTAAATTTGAGTGCAATAAGAAATTTGTCATACAATCGTTTTCTTTTTGTTGTTTGTATGTCGGAGGACATTTTTTGGTATTACTGAGATATTTGAGTCAAACGCTTCACCTCGGAGAGAAATACTGTGGTTAATCAAATTCAATCCCAGGAGTTCACCATGATAAACAATGACTGATACAACAGAAGTAGAGACTAATCTACGGCTGTCCTCGAGACGAAGAAAGTTTGCCATGAACTCATGATTTAATATCTTTTATGGAAGACAGACTTACCGTTTTTGGCTATCTCTTCGAGGACGATGTCTGAGATGAGAGTGGTTGCGAGTTGACTGTGCTGAGTGAGATGCACGAGCGTCGTCGCCACGTCCGCCTTGGTTGTCACGCTCACCACGGGCTCCAGCAGCGAGCAGATGCCGGAGTAGTTCGTGAGCAGAAACTGCGCCACGATACAACATTATGAGCTATAACCAGTACTAAAAGAAAGAAGTATTTGGCACTGTTCAGCAAAATACGAAATGAATGAACCGTGTTGTAGTTACCCACGACCACCTGCATGGCTACCCACGAACAACAGAAACGCCTTACGGAAGAAATGCGTCTGGCCCACGTATCTCCCCAGTATGCCTCGAAAAAGATCCTATATTGACGCATGAAAGATGTGTTCTTATCTCGTCTCAAAAGACTAAGCCTCTCTACAATCTACTTTATAATTCTTCACATGATCTTTCGCGTCATGAATATCTAATAATATCTAATACGAAGTAAGCCGGCTCCCCAACTCTCGTTCATCGCACGTATGTCAACGTCGACAGAACGTCTACCCTTACCCTCGTTCTGCTCACTTCTACCCCACTCCTCTATCCACGTCCTGCGAGGGTGTCCACGTCGCTTGGACGAATCTAATTCGTTGCTTTTGTACTATTAATAGTGTATAATTTTATTCACTTCATAGAGATTAAACGCAGGATTTAATTCCTCGTGAATCATACAGGATTACAGATGTTTGTAGTAGTTGACTTTCAATAACAGTTGACATATCACGTGCAGAGGGGTTGGCTTAGAGTTGGACGATTACCCCCGAGCTAAAGCATTCAGCGAGGGAGGAGGCGCAGAAAAGCAGACGTACAAGAAAGAACCGCCTTGCGGCACTACATTCATGATGTGGTGGTGATTTTGCACTGTTTTCGACGGAAATTTGCATCAGTGAAACTGAGCATTTTTGGTTCGAGCATTACTAAATTGTGTAACCCCTTATAAAGGTTTTGAAGATGCGACGAATAATTTCACCTTATTTAAACGTGACTGAAAATACACTTAATAATACAATAGGACTCTCTCCTTCATATTAGTGACAGGATTATATTATAAGCTAGTTTCATCCACCCTAATCACAATAAAGATGTTCAAAGAGAGGAAGGATGAAGGCACCACTTAGTATGGAGTTTCAGGGAACATGGAATCCATGTACACTATTTGCACAGGGTAGGGTATCTTCTCACACAAGATCATCTGCATATATCAACAGATAGTTGAGAAAGAAGGTTATGAAACAAAAAAGGTTGAAGAAGAAAGTCGGAGGTGCTGAAAACAGGACAGCAGTGAACTGAAAAAGAGAGGGTCCTTCAGAAAACATTCTATTCTAACAAGGCCCACTCAACTCGCAGCTCAGGACCTCACATTTCCCCCTGGGAAAGGATGTAAATCCCCATGTATGTGACTCATTCACACTGATACATGCACAACTACTACATGAAATAAATTCACTAGGACCCTTCTTTCTTCCCCAAAAATATTTTTATGACTTATGTTTTGACATGAACACGTTCATAACAGCACTCGTCTGATCCTGCGCTAGCGTTGGACTTTTAGAGGAGGGATGGCGTCCTAGCACGACAGGATCACTAGACACACAACAACAAAGATAGTTTACTTACATCGTGGAATTCTTGGTACATGTTGATGGGTAAGATGTTGACGGTCTGGTAGGAGCACTTGATTCTAATGGATGGCGTGGCGTTCTTGGAATTCTTCGACGAGGCAGCAGACCCGGGTTGCAAAGGGTACCATTTCTCGATGACGTTTCGACCCGTCACTGAACTTACTGGAATTTGGACCATGCCAACATCTCGAGAAACCTAGAAATCAGGTGAATTTTGAGTTTTCACATCCTTAAAATAACGTCTTACGCACAACACGGTAATTCATAAACGAAGAAAAAAATTATGTGTTTTCAAGAGCACTAATGCGATCTTGAAAACCTCTCACCTAACTCATACAGCATTTTAACAGCTTCACGAAGCGGTGTAACATTGTTTTTTTTTTTGCTTCCAAACACCACGAAAATATCTAACATTAAAGAAATCTACGATTATACGAGCAAGCTTCTATTAAAATGGCTGCACAATTGAGTAGATACAAGAAAAAGGCTATTTTAATTACTTCCTAAATGGTAGGCCACAGAAGGCTAAAATAGCCCAGTAAAATCTCCATCCAATTTTAGAGAAAAAATTACGGCACGCTTCAAAACTCTGATGGTCTTGTATCGGTGAGCATACATAAACAAGAAGACTTAACATGGTTAAGAGCCAAACAAAGTTATTTTGTGTAAATATTCATACTATCCTATAATTAAACATAAGTATACTATAATTACATATTTATTATAAGTATTTAAACTATTTTTACTGTAATTACAGTAAAGTTTAAGTATGTTGGTCCAGACATTTGCAATGCGGATGTTTTCAAGATATCACTACATTGAGAGTCTGACTAAAATGAATACAAACTTGTGTGACGAAATAATTAATTCACAAAATTTTTGGGGGGCTCAATTTCAACTCTACAACGTATTTTAATGAATAAGAAATTACTGGTCGTATCGTTCCAGAACACTAAAATTCAAAATGATATTTCGACATTCAGAGCTAATCCTTTTTATTCAAGATGGACAAGTTTCAATTTTACCATTGTCCTACAAGAACTGAATCATTTTGCTGCAGCCCATCGAAGTCTTAAGTTGATATAACATCATATCGTGAGGGAAGGTTTGAAACCGAGACACTTTTTGTTGAGGATACCCATTACAAGACGCATAATTAAATTCTACATGAAATAAAATTAGCTTGAAATGAAATAACTGGGTCCCACAGCAATATAGATTAGCGAAAGTCCTCATCCCAAAGGAAGCTAAGGTGCTTTAGCATGTGCCTGAATACCTCCCTTCAACTTCGCCTCCTTCCACAGATGGGGACAACACATCCCTCTTCTTAACAGAGAAAATAATCGATGTAAACACTAAACACTATAATAAAATATAAATATCAGTTAACAAGAGAGGAGGCTCACCGTTTTACGCTTGTTAGGTTCCCTCCAGAGGATGATGGTGGCCGTGTGCACAGTGGGCAGACACTTGAACTCGAACTGCTCCCCCCAGAAGCAGAGGTCGTTCTTTGTTTTGGCGGACGTTCGGCCATAGATTTCGTCATCCAGCCGTAACTCGCAGAAATACCTACACGTGGAAGAAATTTCCTGCGTTTTATTTGATGATACACTATGTCAGTTGAAAACACATATTGCGCAAAATATCACTCTCTCTGACTTTGAATTATACGAGTACTCTTTAAATGTAGAATGGTGCCAAGAGCCAGTGAACACTCTATTGTAAGTCTTTGTTAATGTCTAACGCGTGCCACTTTTGGTAACTTTTACGTCCTTTTATCATGTCATCACCTTGGTCAATGAAAGAAAATGCGACAAGTTGATTTCAGTGCGTGAATATCGCAAATTAAAAATATTATAGTACATGATTTCAGCTCTGAAAGCAGGTCTAGGAACTCACTGTTTTTTAGGAGGGATGCCTTTGGCCTCGACGATAGTTATATTGATGGAGTTGTGCACCCTGCTTTTGCTATCAGCGTAAGGGTTGATTGCTCTGCGTAGCGACTCCACCCACTTATCGCGTTCATGCTCAGATCGGCAGCTGTAGTAGCGCGTGCCATTCGGAGCTTTGATCTGCACAAAAAATGGGAAATACATTTCTCAGCACAGGATTTTGACTACTAGAATACTCACTAACACAGCTAAGGAGCTTACGTCAACACACAAAGCCTCAGCGCTTTACGTAGCCGCATGGAAGAAACAAAATCTCAATTATGAGGAAGAACAGAAAGACACAAAAAAGAGTGCGAGATACTTTGGTCGACATGTCTGAAATCCGTAAGTGAGACAAAAATGGCAGGAGAAGAATCAAAGTGTACAAACTTAGCTTGCAACAAATCGCCACCAAAATCTGACAACTCTACAAATGAGCCACCTTGCAGCCTGCAGGTAGTAGTTCACTTTGTGTGCATGATTTTGCTAAAAACGATCAACAAAAAAGAGAAAAACAATTTCAAGGATTGAAAAATTCAGAACCAAACTCACACAGTACGACACTTGATTAAGAAATTTAACCCCCTACATATATTAATGACAAAAACAATGATGAAAATTGTACTTTATTCGCAATGAGTAGTAGATGTTGTAGAGTTCAACTCGGAAGATTACAGGGCGAAAGTAGTGACACACAGAGGAACAAAACGAGGGCTTACCTGGAAACAGAACTTCTGGCCAAGAACGCTGTCATGCAGCGGCCTGATTATAGCCTCACCTGCAAATTAAAACTTCAGTGTTATGAAAATCTATCAGAGTATGGAGAAGTGGAGAGGTTGTACTAAATAAAATATGAAGATACTAAAATAGACGGTCATGAAAAAGCACAATGGCATTTCAAATAATAGCACAAAGAAAGTCAAATTTTTTTGTTAAATTGTAGGGCTGCATTCACTGCATCCACGCATGAATCATAATAGCTACATTAAGAGAGCAGCGACTATCATCACAAGAGCTAGACAAGACCGACCTACACCTAAATAATCAAGTACACATTCCCCATTTGATGAGATGCATTACCATACTGGTGAGATGCATTACTTCAGAAAGAACGATATACGTGAACAAGAAGCCGAGCCACCTACCACCAGAGCCCACTGGAGCATGCATCTCACCGGCAGTGAGATCGAGGGTGCTCATCATCTGATGGTCGCGGGACGACAGTAAGCTTTCATGTGACTGCGAACTCCTGAGCCTTGTAGCGGGGCCGCCGCCGTTGGTGGTATCAGGCCCAGCACTACCATTAACAAGGCCGGTACCGTGTAGGTTTGTGCTGGACAAGTGGTGGGATGGTTGCTGGTAAGTAGGGTAGTCTGAGTGGATGTTGGTCTCGTCGTTGGGGTTTGACTCCAAGTTTTGGGTTGATGAGAGAGGGCCTCCTGTCCCGCCTCTCTTGCTCCGCTCTAGTTTAGTGACGGATTTGGTACGCTTCAACGGCAGGTTCTTGATCGAGCGCTTACTGAAGAAATTCTGGAACAATGACAAGAATTGAAACTAAAGTAGGCGCAACACAGACATCAATTTATGAGAAGGTTCAACAGTCCCTAAGTATAACTTTCAATAAAAAAGACGATTGAAAAAGATGTTACATTAATAAATACAAATGAAAAAATTACATGGAAATGAATCAATAGAAGTGTGCTCTGATGAATATTTAGACAACGAAAGCGAAAATTTTTAAACAAATTACGATAAAAAGTGTTACAAAATTTAATCATGAACGGAAGTAACTGAAGCCCATTATGAAAGATCTCAATTACAGCCCCTTGCGAGCCAAAATAAATTTAGTGACTTCCAGGCTCTCCGACAGAAACTTGGTTCTAAGGTGTATAAAAATACATCAACCTTAGAACATACTCTAATTGTGTATTTGACTAATTAAATATTAAATTCAAGTGATAAAACGGAGAATAACGATTAAATAGATGGCATCATGGTAATCAGACAAGTGAAAACACATTCTTGAATGGCACACGATTTTAAGCCTAGTAGAGGGGAAAGAAAATTATTGACATCAACACTATTTACATCAATATCTAAGCAGATAAGATATAAGCATCACGATTCACATTGAATTCATTGTATGAGTTTTTGTTTCGGATGTAAGAGGGCATCGAATTCTTAACTTAATTTTATAAAGGTGAAAACTGAATTGAGACATAGTCTGTAATAGTAAGGGAGAATGAACTGCCATCGGATTCTAGTACAATGATCGTGATGGTCTTCATCGCCATCATCATGTAATTTTTTTAACTAAACTTACGCAGAGAAAATTTATAGAGAACAGAAAGTGTAAATAATTTCCGTTACTCAAATGAATCATTTGAACGAGGTTATTTTAGGTTTCTTACTGCTCGAATTGTTGTCTCTTTCTGAATTAAAAAAGTCCTTTCGTTTTATTTTCATCAATGCAAGGTCATGATGCTACTCCAAACTGTAGAAAGCAAAGACTAAACACAACATCCGGAAAGCATCTGAAGATAAAATACTTTTCTATAAAAAAACAAAAGATACTGCGAGACATTACAAACAAATGAGACATGCTTTTTAGAAGCCAAAATTTCATGGACGATAACGATGATATTTAATTAATTTAATTCATTTCATTGGAAAGTGGCCGGATCAATTCATTCAATGAGGCCATCACCGATCTTGGCTCACAGAAGAGATGCATTATGTTTATTAAGGGTAGAATGTACTTCGTTTTACAAATGCATCCTATTTGTTTTGAGCTATATTGAAATATTTTACAGCAAGTAAAAATGTTTTGCGGTTAATATTTTCCACCATGTTCGCCGTTGCAATGTGGTTTTCATAAGAGTTATGCTCCGGGCAGAAAAAAATTTAAATCGTATGTAAAAAACGAAGATTTGAAAATACAAATAATAATTAAAAACTGAAGAAGTCCCACAATAGATCCTTGCAGACGTCTACAGCTGAGATCAACTAGTTCTAATTGGGCTACACTAATTATAATATTTTCCTTACGCATCATTTAGATATGATTTAAATCATTTATGAACAACTTCTCCAATGCCAGAAGAGTGTAGTTTTGAGAATTGTGCGCTGCTTTCTTTTTTAATCATATGCTTCACAAAAATCGAAAAACATAAATTTCTTTGTTGAAACTTGAGTACTGTGCAAAAGCATGGCAGATTAGCTAGAATGGCTAGAGAGATCGATCTTTTCAATTGTAAGCTCGACTGTTCGTCGTGGTGATGATTTTTGTTAACTAATCCGACTAACGTTGAACTGTGGGTAAAAGTGGGATGTCATGATAATAAGTTCAGCTGTGGACGGACGGAAAAGGAAGTAGAGTAACAATAATTTAGACTTATTATAAATCACAGGACATTGAGCTTGCAGCAGAGCTTGACATACAACTTTCTGTCAAGTTTCACCTTGACCACATTTGGTGTTCAGAAATCGTGCGTTACAGTTCATTGATAAGAACAGCATTCGTTATCTATGATTAACTGATAAAATAATTCAAAACTCAATTAAAACATTGATTTAGATCGTAGATCTTCTATACAAGACTGTATTGGATGGGTAGTTAGTGATTAGATCTAAAACATTCGTTCGTTTTGTATTACTTAGAAGCATAAAACACATCGAGCATCGAGGCGTACGAGCAGGTTAACACTGGTGATAAAGTTTAATGAAAACGAGATAAGAAACGAAAAGCATACTCCAGCAATAACACACGAAGAAGGAACATGATTACACTACCATATAACAACGCGATGAACAGTTCACGATCAAAAACGAAATAAATACGACAACATTATCCGCTCTCGACGTACTTCACTGAAATCTACACGTAACCACAATATCGACTTGTGTAAGGGCCAAAATCGAGTGAGGATAAAAGTAATTTTTTACTAATGTAGCACGGCTGTGCGGTCAAAATAGTTTATCATGATTAAAGACTAATGATGCACAGTTTCGTGCGAAAGGTGATGGCGGACTAAAAACAATTAGAGTAAATTATTAGTTAATTTAGTTAACCACAACATGAGTGTCCTCAAGAGAGAAAGGAGGAAAGCACTAAACATGAAGAACGGAATAGAGGGAAAGGAGAAGCTATATACAGAGTTTTTCAAGTAATCTTTCACGACAGTTGGACGAGGAGCGCCATCTAACATCCATAAAATTCAATTGAGATTTTAAGTCAAATTTCAGCACGATGACGTCTAGTAAAAAGCTTGACATCGCTAGGCTTGGTATTAGGCTCCTTATTGTTAATCATACACACGTGCGGTGTTCATTTCACTGAGATATGTGGTTCATTATTTTAATCTTTTATCGTAATAATTGTTCGATCATTTTATTCTATTCCTGAATACCATCTAATCTAAGGCGTACACTTGAACTTACAGCTGCCGATGACGTACTAGTAGCGTACATTCATACATCAGATCTACACGGTACAAAAAGTTTATTTGTAAAATATACATTTTAAACACGCCAAAGAATCCGTGCAAACGTCAAGTGAAATGAGAATTTAGAAAATGCTTTCAAGAGCTTCAAAACAAGAATTTTACGCACATACACAGCAAAATAACCAAGACCTAAGCGAGAAGCTACGTAGGAAAAGGATGGTCGCCAGCGCGCAATTGGAGGAGCCTGCGGCCCCGAGCAACTCCGGATGTCTCAAGCGGATGTTCGGAGGCATCACGAGCAAGCGAGCGATGCAAGTGTACTCCAATACTGACTGCATTCAAGACGGTCACCAAGCTCTTCTTTTTGCTCGTGAAAACACGCACGCACGCTCATCTCCAACGATTCATTGCCACCTGACGATGCATGCGAAAATCGAGTTACCTCATAGTTGAATTTCAGAAATTTTTAGCTTTTTCACTTGAATTCCAGTTCGTATAGCTATTACATGTATATCCCCTCTGACGATTGCAGACCCCTTAAGGCAATATAGATATTTACACATTTCGTTGTGCGTTATGAGAAAGATTGAATTTTAGTCATGTTTTGCAAGTAAAAATTCAACGCTAGAACGGGAGACTCCTCTTTATTCTGTTGTCATGGCGTGATAACTTCAAGTAGCCTTAGTTAACTGTATTCCAGTATACTACTGTAATTCCCCGTCTTTCGGACGCAGCATACGCACCGTAAAACAATGAGTTGCTTATACGAGTATTTACAAACTGAAAGAATTGCATTTAAACTGATAAAAAATCAGGTAAAAAAAAGGCGCTTGGGGCTCTTCCACGCAATCTCGTTTGAGCACATCTGTATCAAGGATGA
>JACJUY010000791.1:30761-42783 GCA_014220935.1 Platorchestia sp. MABIK
ATGAAATACTTCATATATTAGCTGCAGTATGAGATTCTGGAAATGCTTTCTCACGTAGTACAATGCATTTTTGTTCAAAACTGCTCATCAAACAATGAGCTGTGAAGCTTATGAAGGATGAGTTTGAATTATTTGTCCAAATATCCGTAGTAAAACTGATGTTTGCAGCCTCATTTATCACATGTGTGACTTTTTTCTTGATAGATTCGTTCATCTATGGCACTATCTTTGTAGAAAAGTATTTTCTACTCGGTACTTGATAGGTAGGCTTCAACTTTTTCAATAATCTGTTGAAACCCACATCTTCAACCAAAGAAAATGGTTGTGAGTCAACAGCTATCATTTCACCAATATAATAGTGAATAGATTTGGCTTCTTCACTGTTGATATTGAGCATTTTTTTAAGTGACCAAGTTTCTTCTAACGTTCTCTGACTACTTCGAGATGCTCCGGTAGATATACTTGGCTGAGTTGGCTCGTTTTGCTTGGTGGTCACCAAGTAAAATTCATCAAGTTTTTGTTTCTTTTTGGCATTTTCTTCTTCTTCTTTTATTAACTCCTCTTCTTTGTCTAGGCTCTCCTTGTGTTTGCTTTGAAGATGCTTTCAAAGATTTGTAGTATTGAAGCTGCTGAAACTCTTCCCTCCTCTCGAAAATGATTTACCACACAATTTACATTTAACTTGTGTGTTGTCTTGAGGGTCTTTATCGAAAAGTCTCCCTACGATACTTTTACAGTGCCCGGATGCCATTATTACATCACAATCAACAAAATCAGCGATGAACAAAGCGCTAATACGTAACGGTATCAACACGCCTATCACGTGAACGTCATGGGCAAGACTGGAACGGTCACTCACCGCACGAATGAACCGAGCAAGAACGAACGAGGTTTGAACGAAACTTCAACGAGTCGTTAAGTTACCATGAGTCAATAAATAGATTTTAGATAGAAATTGAAAATGACTAAATTTAATACAATGGTAAAATCGCCCTGTAAAATGCTAGATTTTGCATTTTAATGCTATTTTTCTTGCTAGATGATAGATTCATACTTAAATACGTTGGCAACACTGCAGTCCAGAGTCATTGTTTGATTCGTTTCCATCACAAAGTTTTTCGATTGCTTCATCTTTTGGCTTTGTTGTCGTATGATACCGTAATCAGCATGTACGAACAAATAAGTATTCACTGTTCAGCAATCTTCATTTGCCAACTGACGTTATCCAAAAATGTTTTTTTAAATTTAAATTTTTCTCCATTTACAGGCGTAAACTAGTAACATAATGTAGCATTTAGTTTCAGAAATAGCAGCGTGAACGCAAGTAGTATACGTATGTACTAACAGTGTGCAGGAGAAGCAAACACTGCTCTTTTTGGTTTATGGCCTATCGAATTTTGAGGTTTTTTTCGCCGAAGTATTGGAAAGTATCGGTCAGATTTTGCCGATACCGACACCAGAAAAAATGGCCGATACTACCGATACCAATACATTGGTACATCACTAGTTTGGAGACAATACAAGTAACATAATCTTATATTCAGAACTGCAAAAACTGAAGTTCTTCAATTTGACAAAAATTAGGATAGTAGCTTCTCTTAAGATATATATCAGATGATATGTTCTAAAATTTCATGAAATGAAAGAACTGTTTGAAGAGGCTATACTTTTTATTTTAGCATGGTCCAGTCAATTTTTTGCTACTCTGTCAGCTTTTGGTCAAGATCAATTATTTAACTTTTTTAGATTTTCTGTTTGGACCAAGTATACTTCAAGGACACCAAGTTTGGAAACTCGCCCCCAGGTGTACTTTACAGACACCAGTGTTAATCCAAGTGCAGTTTAAGGACACCAGTGAATTTTTTAATGTATCTTGGAGATTACAGGTCTCCAACACAAATCGATCAACCATTCTATTAACCCGTCGCCACGTCCTGGACTCTTAGAAGGTCGGCAAAGCTATTACGTGTGGCACATCATCAAACCTAGGGTTGCCATATATGGTTTTAAGTGTCTCCTTGAGCGCTATTCATTGGTGGAAGGTAAAATAAGGTGAGGGGGACAGGAGAGGAGAGAAAACATGTTCAAATTTGTATGAATTCTTGCGCTCAGTCTGGAGTGTGGCTACCGGCGCTGCATGACCTCATAAAAGGCCAGCAGTGTAGCTGAGGCATGCCGGCACACACTCGGCCTCTTAGAAGGTCGCCATCATTTTTATTTTTTTATTTCATTCTTTGTTCCAAAAATGGGAGTCCAAAATCCGTAGATTTACTCATAGGCAAAAAATGAGACCACCATTGTATTTGGGAGGAAAAGCTCTGTGTATATAAAACTCTTTGCAAGCAATGAAACTGCTTGATAACAGCCTATGTACAAAATGAAATAAAAAGAAAAACTGTGAAAACTGATTGTTTTACATAAAATGCTCAAAACTTTGGAACTATAAGCCTGAAAAAAAAATTTATATCCCACAAAATTCAGCAAGTCAAAATCTATGAAAATGCATCATAAAAAACATGAAAGTACAATAGATAAAAAATGACCAGTGATTTTCAGATTAGTTTTTTTTTAAATTTTACCGAAACAAAAACTCGAATTCCGTAGATTTTTGTTTGGGTAGCAGCATATTTTTTTCACTGACAGAAAGAGCAACTCTTTCCCTTTACAATGAACTCTCAATGAAACTTCTAACTTGAATAATGAATGTACAGTAAGTTGTAAAGTTTACACATTTTTTCAAACCTCCCGGTAGGTCGCCATGTGGAGACGGGTTAACTTTGTTGATAAGGTGACCGGTGTCCAGACTCAAACGATTGAGAGCTATTAGAATTAACAAAAATAATACATCAAGAAGATAAATGGTTGTCAGCAAAATTTTCTATCAGGATATCTCAATGAATTCATGTGGTTTGACCGTTTCTCATCAAACGCTTTGAAAGTGTTCTGTAACAACATCGCCGCTCAGTATTCATTACAATAACAAACAATGATTCACTAATCAAAAAGGAAAATGTAATATGTACTTATGTCTTGACCACCTCTTTAATTATGCTTTCTATACAATGCTTTTATAAATGGTTGAAATTTTGTTTAGTATTTTGATTATTGTAAATATCACCCAAATGTATTTAAGGACCCTAAAAAACCTGGTGTAGTTTATGGACACCAGATGGAGCTGGTGTCCTTAAAGTATACTCAATCCCCAGGTTTTAAATTTATTTAGTGACTTTAATGTAACATAAGCTCATGTTCTTATTTTGAGGTTGGTAAATTTTAAATTGTTCTGCTAATATAAAATTGAAAGTAAATGTGAAGGAGAGAACAATAATTGATTTTACATTTTTTGTCCGTTGTATAGTAGTAGTGACATCAAAATAAACAACTTTTCTTCTATGCGCTTTCCATTGCAAATGAGTATTTAACACGTTATAGCGGTGACGTAACGTAACTGAACTAATCTATCGTAACGTAACCCAACGATCATTCGAGTGTGTTACAGCTATCGGAAAAGAGATTTTATCGGAGTCACCCCTCAAGACAATTGTTCCCTTGCATGAAAGAATAGAATCGCGGTAAGTGACTAATCGCTATAACTCATTAAGGAGAAGGTCCTAATTGGTTTTCAAAATTTTGTTGCTTGAATCATGGTAATTACATAGAAATAAACAACTTTTATTCCATGCACTTTTGGGAGGAAATGAGTATTTAACAAGTTATAGCAGGACAAAACAAAACTGAACTGATCTAACCTTACCTAACGTAACCCAAAGTAAGTTAAGGCAACCTAACATAACTTAACGTAATGTAACGATAATTCGAGAGCATCGAAACAGAGATTCTGTCGGAGTTTCTCCTCCAAACGATTTTTCCTGCTTGAAAGACTAGAATTGCGGGAATTAATCTACCGGTATAACTCATGAAATACTCATTTCCTCCAGAAAGTGTATAGAAGAAAAGTTGTTTATTTTGATCTAATTACCATGATACATGCAACAGAAATTAGAAAATCTGTTGGTACTTTCTAAACATTTATCCTTGTTGAATACTCATTTGCGATGGAAAGTGTTTAGAAGAAAAATTGTTTATTTTGATCTAATTACCAATATACAAGCAAAAATTAGAAAATCAATTATTGTTCTCTTTTTCACTAATACCAAATACTGTATAGCTATCAGCTGATAAAATCACTCAAGCACTGTATTATTTTGACAAATTTTAGGAAAAAACATCAGGTTCCTATACTACTTCAGATTTACATGTTGAAGCATAATAACTGTCTTGTATGCTTTCCTGGCTGGGGTCTGTGCCAAGTAACAAAAATGCAAACAGCAACCAGGAAAAGGGGAAGTTGAGTGCTCAAAAGCAGATTTTAAAAAAACATGTGGTAAATAAAGTGATATCATAAACAAACATAGATTATTTTTTATTGAATACACAAAATAATTTATTCTAATATTGAATGGAATGTCACTTTAAATGAGGCACTAAAACATGGGAATTTTAGCTGGCCTTGCCACTTTTAATTTGTAATGCAGAACTAATAAAATATTAGTTAAAGAGATCAAAGACTAATGTCCTTCATACTGAAAAATTTATCCCTCAGCTGAACTACAAACACAAGCTGGCTGTAATCCATAACTGCAAGTACTAACTATAACAATTTACCAGTATTTTTCCTCTATAATATTTCAGAGGTCTAACCTGAACAAAAATTTTCAATTAAAACTGTTCATGTTTCTTTGTTTTGCTTATATTGTAAACAATGGACTTTTGGCTTTAAAATGCACCTTCTCCTACAGTTTTTGAGCTACAGTAATGATTTTGAGACCTTTGGATGCAGAAAGCCGAGGGCTTTACAAAAGTCCTAATTGACTTCACAATTAATTTTTGTTCAAAAGTTATGACATCATAAATCTGCATTTTTCAAAACCTAAATTTGCTCTTGATTTTATTTTATTTTTATTAAAACTGGAAATTTGGGGAACAGCATAGGACTTTTTGGAATGTCTACATCTTTTCTCATCCAATGATACCGAAATCATCACTTTTACTCAAAAACTGTCGGAGAAGATGCAATTTGAAAACCCCCACCAAAAATCTCGTTGTCGTGATCCTCTTCTCTGTCAGCATTTCGTTGTGAATTTTGGATCGTCCGCTGAGATGTTCAATTTAGTTTGTAATTCGTCTTGAAATTTGGACTATACCACTTTAATTTATTTTGTTAATAAGGCGTGACTTACGTCCTCGCCATAATTTTAATTATTGGTAGCTAAAGCTACGCTGCCACCACCTTTAAATAAAGGAAATTGAATGATTATATTATCAAAATGAATAGATTAATAGGTAACGCTTTTCCATGCCTTTCGTCTTTTTCTCAACTTTCTAGAACACAGGTAGTGATACACTTGTAAGCAAGATGGAGATTTAATCAATTAAATGCGCATTACAATCCTAAAGAAAGTTCCGGTTACATAATGGTACTAATACAAGACATCGCTTGCCACATCAAAATAGACCTACATTGATCTACGACCTGAGGACATCGGGTTTAATTAACAATGCGAAGCTATGTAATGAAATGAGAGACTCAACTTAGAGAGAGAGATGTGGAGTCTCTCTGATGTCGAGATGTGGAGTGCCAGGAGCACCATCCTCGGATGACAGCCAGGCACGCAGGTACATCGAAGTGCCGTTCGGTGTAATTCAAATTGACACTCTAATACGATAATGACAAAGAATAGGTTAGCCCGCGCCGTTAGGTATGGCGGTAGGCGTTTGACTGTTGATTCTAAGTCAATAAAGCTGGCTCACTTTGATATGTCTATAACACCAGTGCTAGCCCCACCCCACAGGGTGCGGCTAAAGAGATTGTAACGACACAGAAGTTGCTAGTGTCGTGGCGGCAACCCTACTGACTTGCTCTCTCGGCTGCTGCCGGGCGTGCCCAACCGCAAGCTGAAAACCTCGATCAAACGTCGCTCTACAAACATGAAATCATCCTAACATATTTGGAAATATATCTAATTGAATCAATAATATGTATATGAGTTCCCATGATGAAATACTTCCTAATATATAAGAAATATTCCTATAAATAGAAGAATTACAGATTCAGGATAACGTGAGTGGTAATAGATGGTAACCTCGGGCACTCGATGAAGGAGACGTCGTTGTAACGCTTTCCGTACGATGGCTGAATCGTGGAGGCTTGTTCAGATGTCGTGTTTCTAGAAGAATCCTGGTAGAAGAGGCGTACTTTTATCTGTAAGTAACTCGCGATGAAATATCTCTCCAAATATGATGATAGACGCAGTTCTTCTTGGAGATTCGAAGTGATTACGAGGGCCAGTCGCAACATTCAATGTAATCCATAGCACAAATTTTTTTTCTTGGACGCTGGATATGAAGAAATCATATCACGTTTTCTCTGAATATCTCGTTTTCTATGGGGAAATTCGCATTTTTTCACAAATGACAAATGATTCCTAATGGCATTTCCTATTAGTATACCAAATTTCATTGCTCTAGGTTCAATAATAAAAAAAAGGTCCGTATGGGATACGCTGTCCTTGAGGGGGCACTGATTTTAACTTGTTTATAGCATGTTTCAAGAGGCTTAACCTAATGATTTGCTTCAACTTCAAACTAGCATCAGCCCTTATTTGAGCTAATGAAATTGAGAAGAAAAACCTAGAAGAAAATGACCATAAAAAAATTTGTCACTTTGCTTGAATCGCAATGCTAATAAAAATTTAAAAGCAAAGAAAATGCTAATAAAACTAGTGACCTACAAATTTTAGAATCCCTTCATATTTTTAAAGGAAAACCTTCCCTAAATAATATGCTTAGTTCCTACCCCCTTCAAATAGTGAATTCTTAGTGTATATTTTTTTGTTTTTTCGATACTTTCTTGGTAGTCTTTAGGCATAGTCTGACATTTAGTTATCTTTTTGTTGTTACAATTATGTTCGTTTTAGTTTTTACTTTTTTGTATTGCTTGTATTCTTTGTAATGTTTGTACTTTTTGCACTTTTTTGAATTCATTGTATTTTACAGAACTGAAAATGGAGCTGGACTCCGAAACGTTTTCGATTTTGTTTTTTCTCAATTTTAGTAAATATGACTAGTTTTATTAGCATTTTCTTTGCTTTTAAATTTCTAAAATGACTATCATAAGTGTTCAGATCCTGCCACAATGCCTCAGTTTAAATAAAATGTAAGAACTGATATTACTTTTATTCAAATCTAGTTCCTACGCTTATGCCTCCTTATGAGGCATCAATATCTGATCAATAAGAGAGTCTATACTGAAATTTGTGTATAACTTGAGATAATCAGAACAATCCTAATGCATGTATATATATATATATGACAGAAATTATATGCTACATTAAACTTTCACTCTTCAGTAAATCGACTACAGGTACTTAGTGACATGATTGATGATGGAGCTACGATCTTGGTCACAACTTAACCCTGAATGGGAGAGACCTTTATTTACTCTTGGTAAATCTTCAAAGGCAATACAAAATAATCTTAAGATGGCAAAAATATTTTTTGAATTCCTGAAGAGAGATCTTGGAATTCAGCTCTCTCAAACCCAGGTCAATCCTGAGCAGATGCAGGAAAGGTCACATGGTTAAGAAATGTAAATCATTTGATAACTTTCTAATTAGATAATGAAGTTGTCAAAGTTTGAGAAACACTTCATATCAGAAACAAATTACTGTGCTTGAAAGCTCAAGTTTTTGGCTATTTCAAGAGATGCTAAATTGACTGATTTTAAAACAGTACATTTATTCTGTTAATGGAGTAAGTTGGTATTTGACTAATAAGCTGCTGAGAGAGTCATTGTCAGACTTTTTTAAAGATTTGTGCAAAATGTTATAGTGCATTGTCTTCCTTACATATTTTGCTTAGTGTGTTCCCGAACTATGAGCAAGGGAACCAGATCTCCATTAACCAAGCTCACTTGATCATGCAGAGTGCAATAGAAACTATTTAGACCATCACAAGAGATGAAAACTATGTTTGTGCTATAATGCATGTAGATTTATTCATTATGGATGGGATACTAAATTAGACTGTACAAAATATTAATGTAGATATTTTAAAAATTTTCAGGAAAAATACATCATGAAAGACTCGAGTTATGTCAAAGAAGGAGCTGAGTGTTTTAGTATGACCACACCTTTTTGTAGACCTCTAGTTATTTACCAGTTTTTTGCCTCTAAAAATAAAAACCTTCTTTTTCACTATTTCGACCTCCCAAAGGTTCAGCCACCTGAGTCTTTCTCCCTTTTTTCCAGTGTAAAATTGTTCAAAAATTACTGCATGCAAGAATTTAGGTTTTCAACAAAATTTCTACAGAATTTTGTAAAACAACTCTGAAGATCCTCACATCAGGGAAACACAACTATTTGATCAGTGGGAATTACGGAGAAATGTGAGATCCTTAGCTGAGAGTTAAATAGGCCTGCATTATGTTATCACTTTGACTGCGACGTGCGCCACCGGTGGTACAGGGAGGTAATTTTCATAATGCTGCTGACCGACCAGTAGTCACAAACTCGATTTTCATAAATGCTTAATCAAAGCTAAGTGAACGCACAATCCAGTTCATGTTTGGAATTTTCAAAATAGTTTACCACAATTGACTTCAAATTTGAGTTTGGTGTTGAGCTTAATATTTAGTTGCTGCAGTCAAAGTGCAAAAATAAAAAATGATTTTGGTTTTATTAAAGATTATCTTATTGGTAAACTGCTGTTCTATTTTTCAACACCTCTGATTTTCTTCTTTAAATTCAATCTTGTTTCAAAACATTCCTTTTTGTGAGGTCCTAAGGTAAGAGTTAGATAGGCCTTTTTATTGAAATAGATTGTTTTTCATTATGTTAAGGACCACCTTTATTGGTTCACTGCTGTCTGGTTTTCTGCATCTGCTACTTTCTTCTTCAATTTTTATCTTGTTCTATAAACTTCTTTCTCAGCTTGCTGTTTCTATGCCCCTTCTGTTAAGATTCTGCCTTTATCCCTCATCTCTATACTAGATTTTTTCTAACTCTCTTTGGAACATTTTTTCAAGAGTTAGGGAGGCTTAAACTAACATCTAACCAGAACTTTCCTCCTCAAATTTGGCGTTTCTAAGCTGAGGGGATAGTGTGTGGGAACATAACTTATGCATAGATTCTACATTCCCTTAACATCATCTATATAATATCCAGCTTGTTCCTCCCTTAGTGAGTCTCCGTTATGCTCTCATCCAAGTTTGTAGTATCATGGATACCAAATTTCTGAGTTTTACATTGAAAGATCACCTTTGCATGCATTTATACATTTGACATTTTATCAGGTTGGCATAGTTCAAGTTCTCTGACTGAAAATTTTTCACAGGTCCATGATTTTTTATGTTTGACAAATTATCAGTATAGCTGTGTTTAGGATAGGATAGTAAGATATGTTAGGATGGGTTGGGATAGAATGTTTTGTTAGAATTTGTTAGGTAATGTTGACAAAAAATTTTCACAGGTTTTTGTTTTTTTATGTTCAACATATTATGATAGTTTTGGTTAGGATAGGTCAGTATATGTTAGGTTAGCATGGGTTAGGAAAGATTTTGGGAAAAGGAGTTCAATAAATAAAAGATTTGCAATGTAACAAAAAATTTCGTTAGGCAATATTTTGTTGCATTTTTGTACAGCAGAACATCTTTGAGCTAATCTATTGATGAATTAACCCATTCCAAGCGGCAGGGTATCTACTGGAGTGCACAAATTTTAAAATGATCTATATATAGTAGCTGCCACTGTTCACGACAGTCATTTCTCCACACTATAAATAGTGGTGCTGATAAATGGAAAGAATGTGCTTGTGTACTATATATAGTTTGTCGCTTAATAATCTCATGTTGAACCTAATTTTTTGAAGTATAGGAATGAAAACAGCATATTTGTTACAACTAATTTAAACCATTGGTAAAAAATGATGGGGGAATAAATTTTCATTTGAATAGTTTCTTAAGTATAGGCACGTATTTGATTTTTATTTGTGATATGTGACTTGAGAACTGACATCAAAGTTCTAGGTATGTTGATAGGCCGCAAATATGTGGTTTTATGATCACATATGGAATGGTACATCTGAATATAACTGATTTTTCAGAAATGAAGCTGAACCTTGAACAGAATCCAAAAGAAGTGTTTTGCTTAAAAAACATGTGAGATATTTGAAATAAAATTATTACTTTTGTTATTATTTGAGATTAGTATCAGAGAACAGTAAATATCAAGTCAATAAATTTCATCACAACTGAATTGAACTAGCAAGAAAATGATAGCAAAGCAGGTAGAGGAGCAAGTCTGCTACCCCTCCTGTCCTGCAATTACAAACTACCCACATTCATGTCTAGTAAGACACTGAGCTCATTGTCCAACTTGCCTAAAATTGTCTGAGGAACTGGAAAGGTTGCCACTCTTTGCACAAAGTTTTTATTTTGTAGCTACTGCTTTTATGTAGGAGGTGGAATAAAACAGTGACTATATATGGATGCGCTGCTAAGTGAGCATTTTGGGACAAACTATAAAAGTAGTTCCATCGCTTGGAATGGGTTACCTCTTTACCATCAAAGTAGATTTCAAGATCCACCTTCATGAACAGCTCTAATATAATTTATTCCGTGTAAAATTTGTGTTCTAATGTGTTCTTTGATGTTCATTGTTGAGTGGCAGTCACTTCCTTGTGATGTCAGTGACTGCATGATGCCAATGCCAGTTCAATGATGGGGGTTGTGATACCGGTAATATGAGTACACAATGCAATTGTTGAAACGTCTATGAAGAAGGCTACAAAACACAGCTAGAGTTAATTCTTTGCTTTTTAGCACTTGCATCAGATAAAAAAAAGTGTATGTTTAAAAGTGTATGTAAAAGTGTAGATGAAAAAAGTGTATATTTACTTTCAAGAGCAAACCCATCTTTTTAACCATCACAGTGTTCCCTCATCACTTTGCATATTCTCTTTCGCGGCTTCACTTTGCGGGCTCATCCGACCCCCCACATACATATATGTAAAATGATAAACTTCAAATCTAAAATGTAGCATTAAATACCATTAAAATACTGAAAATAATTATAATTAATAGTGTAACAAAATAAAAAACAAGTATGTTATGAGATATAAACATAAATTCGGGTTTATAACAGCATGAAAATGGAAACAGAAACAACTAGAATGGCTATAGATGTACGCATTGTGCAGCTGCGAGGGCTACACGAGATCAGCTTCATGGCGTAGCAATGTGCACGACAGGCTATGATTGGTGTAGAAATGAAAGATGGCCTATGACAGGCACTGACTTCAATATCTGGCTTTTGATTGGTGCTTTCAATATTTATATCTGGTGGACCTCTCATTTTATGGGAAACGTTCTATACGCGGTTTTGATTGTTTTACGCTGTGTCTCGTGATTTTTTTGTGTGTGACTTTGAACTTTTGTGTGTGTTTAAAGACCCTGAAATGGCTCCTAAACGTGCTAATGACCATCGCCAAAAAGGTGAAGATATTAGATATGGTAAAAGAAGGAAACTCTTATGCATCCATAGGCCACCATTACGGAGTGAATGAATCCACCATTTGCTACATCAAGAAGGATGAAGTTAACATTAGGAAGACTGCTGCTATTACTTACAACAGCTAAGAGGGTTTTAACATCTCGTAGTAGGAGTATCGTTTGAATAGAAGCTGCTTTAATGTTAAAAGTCTAAATAGACATAAATATGTACATCTAAATCGGCGAGTCAGTTTCACGGAAAATCTTCTTTCGTGGGGGGTTTTGGAATGAATCTACCACGGTACACAAGGGAACACTGTATTAGACACATCAAGCTTAGATCTGGATCTGGATCTGTTGACACTCAAGTGTCCATTTTCAACGAGAACTTCACAGCAGCTCTCGACAAATGCGCACCTTACGTCACCAAAAAAACCAAGCCAAAACAGACTGTTTGGATTACTGACGAAATTA